>CAXITT010000045.1:326734-370975 GCA_964033795.1 Lymnaea stagnalis | reverse complement strand
GGGGGGGGGGGTGGTGGGGGGGGGCGGGGGGGTGGTGGGGGGGTGCGTCAAAAACGGCTGCCTATCACATGTGAACGAATTTTTCAGTCGGAAAGCTGGTCTTCCATTATATCTTGGTGTCTGGGAGGTTTGTCAAGTGAACGTCTCGTTTTCACGGTATTAGTAACTGATGTGTCGTTATCACTTAGAGCACAGATGTGGGAATGTGGAGGAGCTTCCTTTGAATCGATATAAAAAATTCGTGATGGTCGTGCAGTAGATTAGCGACACAAGATGATGCCTTTTCAAGAGATACCCCATTAGACCGACTGTCCCACGCCAAGTACTAAACTCAATTATCTAACTGAGAATAAGAACATTTCATTTAGTCAAATCATTCAGCTATCTCAGCAGCTACATACAGTTTCAACGTTATTTAATTGCTGTCTGGCTGACTGGCTGGGTAACAGGCGAAATCTTCGGACGGCTAAATGACCCACTTCCATTCAAGCCATTCAGCTAATACTTGACACATAGACTTGTTTCCCGTGTCAACACATTCTATCGAATTTTCTGCCCCACCCCACAACCTCCAAAAATCAGTTTTTTTCCGGTCAAGGAGAACATAATCATAATAATAATAAAGCTTATTTGAAAATCACTCTTTATATCCAAAGACTCGAAGCGCGATAAAAAGTCATCCATATTAAAAGTGAAATTTTAAAAATCTATATCTTACCACATTGAAATACAAAACGCAACATTACAAAAACTACATTTGACAATACCCATTCTAAGTCTTTCATCCCTTGCAACCATAAACAACACAGGCCACTATACATCTAAGACATCATAGCTGGTTGGAAAAGATGGTAGAAAACATCAATCCAACAGGTGTTTGCGAAATAGATATGTTTTCAAATCGGTTTTGGAGTACTCCAGTGTCTGGCTGTTTCTGCGAGCGACAGGAAGTGTATTCCAAATTAATTTGTGAGCGAGCAGATGCGAGGGTGTGCCTTCCATAAGTCTCAAGGCGAACACGTGGTATCAAGAGTTAGCTACTATCGGATGAGCAGAATTGTCTAGTGGGTACATAAGGCGTCATGAGAGCTTTGAGATAGGACGGCGCCAGGTCATGCAAGCAGCGGTAGCAGAGAGTTGCAATTTTTTATTCTGTGCGACCGCGGACCGGCAGCCAATGCAACGCTCTCGAAAGTGTTTTGGCATAGTCGAATTTGCGTTTGCGAAAAACAATTTAATCCGCATTATTCTTTACTTTTTGAATTTTATCCAGGAGCGGAGCTGGAAGACCCACCATGAGAGCATTGCAGTAGACCGTGCGTGATAGCACGAATGCAGACATCAGCCTCTTTGTTGCACCAAACGTTAAGAAAGGTCTGATTTGACTCATTCTGCGCAGCTCTAGAAAAATCGCCTTGCAAATCATGTTAATGTGATTTTCCATAGATAGTGTTCAGTCTAAGTAGACACCCAGGTTTTGTACTGTTTGAGCAAATTAAACTGTATACCTGAGAGAGAAAGCGGTGGTGTGTTATTTACAGATTTTAGCTTTTGAGCGGTAGCAATGGGGATCAGCGCGGTCTTTTCATCGTTCAATTTGAGCTTGTTTATGTTCATCTAGTGCTTAACTGACCCCACTGTCTTCAGTGTCATACTAAGAAGCTGAGGGAACTGAGAGGGGGTCA
Organism: Lymnaea stagnalis; assembly: GCA_964033795.1. NCBI lineage: Eukaryota > Metazoa > Mollusca > Gastropoda > Lymnaeidae > Lymnaea > Lymnaea stagnalis. The sequence continues at coordinate 369,290 of CAXITT010000045.1, read as the reverse complement.
CCAATTGCTGAAGTTGGGTATCATCCCCGAACATGTGATTAGAGCACATCAAACTGCTTGACCACGGCACCCAAGGGCTGGACGTACAAAGTTAAAAGCACCGGACCTAGGACCGATCCCTGGTTTACTCAGAATTCAATAATAGATTGCTTCGAGGTCAAGCCGTGTGCAATAACTGATTGGACCCGATTTGTCAGATACGAGCGGAATCCTCTCAGGGCGGTATCGGTGAAACCCGAAAGTTTTTTGCAGACGTTGGAGAAGTATGCCGTGGTCAAGTGTATCGAAATCTGCCGATAGATCAAATAACGACAAAAGGGATAACACAAAGTAAAATGACCGATAACTGCGCTACATGAGATTATTTTTAAAATTGTGCATGTGTTTGATGCGTAATATTCTTTTTTGTTTGTCTAAAAGAGTTGATGAAATTAATTTTGCGGTTTAAAAGCGGCTGAATCATTAGAATATTGATATAGCGCTGAGGGATGCTGCGAGCCTTGAGATGTAAGGGGGGGGGGGGGGGGCAATATTTGGGATTGGGGTTGGTCAATAATTGGGATTCTTATAAGTGCCTTACTTGTATTCCTGTTTTGTCAATTTTGTAGCGCCCCCCCCCTCCCCAATGGCTCGAAATTATATTTAATAAAGGATTTATTTGGAGAAAAAAAACTTTGTTGTTAGGAGTTCTTTAATTTTGAATTTAATTTTACTTGAAGCTTAACAAACGAGCATCTTTTCGTAAAAAAACATATTTGTTTTGTAAAGATTAAATTTCAGAAATTTTTATCGAATCATAATTTTTAAATTTTGGGCAGCGTTTGAATGGGAACTGCCACACACAAAAATATGTTTTGATTGTTAGTTAGAGCTGAATTTATTTTGGTTCAAATAGTTGACAAAGCCAATGGCGTTTATGATCCCAGAACGCCGCAGGAGAATATCTTCTGTTTGAACAGCACATCAAAAGTCGAGTCATGTCGATTCTTACAAAATAGAATTACTTTGACAAAGTACATTTCGATGGTCATTCATAACTTGGCATTTAATCAAGTTTTAATTTGTCAGAGTCAGTGAACTCGAACGTGTATCAAAGCATGGAGTCTTCTTTTTTTTATATTTTGTTTTCTTTCTAAAAAAATTGATAGACCGAGAAAGCAATACTTAATGACGTTTCATTGAGTTAGGAAAATAAAACTATTCATGTGGTGGAGTGACGTGTACAAAAGTTGTTAAAGCAGCTGGGTTTTTTCATATTTTTTTTTATCTCCCTTACTCTTTGATTGAATTCTAAAAAGTGATGCCTGTAAAGCTTAAGATATTTTAATATTTTTTTGTTGTTTTTTTTTTTTTTTTGGTTCCCTTTTTTTTTTTTTTTTTTTTTTAAATGAATCTATAGAAGCAGTCATTTTTCCTGTTGCATGATAAACGAAATGCAATATAAGTAAGTGTTAGGATTTGAGTTTAGCGACACGTGACAAATTTTCCCTAAATTTTCCGAGATGTAACTAATCTAAATGATCATTTAATTTATGTTTTTTTTTTTAATTTTACCGATTTAATCGAGATTACATTTCTTTGTACGTACCCACGATGACGTAGATACTGTCTAAATAAGTGTATTAGAAACAGAGCACGGTTATCTCCCCTGATATATGCGCCCTGTAATTTATTTCAGCCAGCAATATAATAAAAGACAATATACATCTTCAAGAAAAAATGATATCATAACGAAGCCCATCAGAAACATCAACATCGTCTGCTGACCCTTTGTTTATGACGCAAATTACTTAGAATAACTCAAATGAGTTGGCTTTTTTTTTTTTTTTTTACTTAATTTATGTTAAACATCCTTTAACATGAGACAAAAATCACTACAATCGCCATATATATTTTCCTGCTGTGTTCGGGTAAATATCGTTTATAGGCTTCTAGCTTTAAAAGTGCTGAGATAAAAGTACGAGTACACAGGAAATGAAGGCAGAAGTAGAAGAAAGAACACGCCAATTAGTGCACCTAGTTTATTGATCACTTGGGAGTGGCCATCCTTTGTCATTTGAACTTTTGCAGGTCGTTAATTTTGCTGTTTTAATTCTCCTTTTTTTAACACTTGCAAAGCTGTGAGGCTTGTCCAAGCTAGGGGTTGCAATCCGGGAAACCGAAATTCGAAAATACTGGAATACTGGAATACCGGACCGTAATTGATGCTCGAAAATACCTGGATTGGATTTATGAAAACCACGTCGTAGTTAAAGCAAGACATATCAATAATTGATGACATGTACGAATTCCTCGTAACCACGTGTCTCAAGTTCAACGAGAAGGGACAGGATTGGTAAGTAAATGTTTTCATATTATTGACAAATAAGTGATTGATATAGTCGAATGAAGATCGAATTTGGACTTCCATTAAGAGTTTGTATGGAAATAATAACACGTTGCACTCAAATGACGGGTCAATTTTTTATAACAAAAATGTTTGATTGCTTGATTTCTTTGAATTATGCCAACAAATCTACATATTTAAAAATATGAGTAAATCCGTACTTTGATAATCAAATACCTTCAGTTTAAGACACAGAAAAATTATATTACTTCTATTTTGTGATAACGATATTAATAATTTGCATTCACCTCATAATTGATTTTCGAGCTATTTTGTCTCAGGCTGAATGTCCCAGTTTGTCTCAACCGTACCTAGTCAAACATTAAAACATTTTTTTTTTCAAAGTTTTACACGTAAAACCAATTCCAATGAACTAATAATTATTTGTCAATGTTTTATTTTCCCTTCAGATTGATAGAAAGAAATGAGGAACCCTGAAAAAAATAAACCTAAATTTGATAAGCATATGAAACTAACGGAAATAAGGACATTAGTGTGGCAATATTTCTTGAAAGCTACGGACAATCTCTCAGCTAAATTTATTAGATGTAACAAGATACTTAATACATTTGGTGGTACAACTGTAGGCCTTCACTCTCATTAAAAGTCTGCACATTCCAGTGAGTACTTGGACGCATTTATAAGGCCAGATTGCGACCAGATGCGAAAACATATCGTGGATTTTTAAAAAACTTGGTCAGACAGCGGATTCCTCGTGGAAATATCTACGAACAATGAAATTAAACATCTTGAATCTGAGCATGATGAACTTGAAGACATACTGACGCTTAAGAGACAATTTGAAATTGAAATACAAAAGAAACTTCAGGCTCTGGATAATACTTCCAGACCAACGGATGGAGACATTGATACACTGATAAAAATAGAAGTGGCTTTATTTGAGAATGGCGGTCCAAGAGGAAAATATATAAAAATTGCGTATGATCGAATATCGAAAATACCGGGATTCCAGTATTGGCAAACTTTAATATCGAAAATACCGGTTTTGGCAAATGGGACCGGTTTTGCCACCCCGAGTCCAAGCATAATTTGACACACGCGATTCTGTAGCCCGGTTCATCGTCTGCCTCGTGATGAGCCGAAAGGTCACATCTGAGTGGTGACAGCTGCGGTATGCTGGGTCAAGGGAGGGGGTTGGATGGTGAGTGATGGGGGAAATCACATGTTTCCACTCTCACGATGGTTCGTCAGCTGCTTCAACTGACCTTAGTGGGTGACCACAGATTGTGTGCTGTGACGGCTAGTGGCGTGTTTATTTGGGTGCATTCCAGTATTGCATTTCAATGTTGTTTTAGTTTGGTGGTCTTACTTTGCCTTGTTTGGTGGTCTTACTTTGCCTTGTTTTGTGATCAAACTCTTCATACTCTGTCTTGTTTGGTGGTCTTACTTTGCCTTGTTTTGTGATCAAACTCTTCATACTCTGCCTTGTTTGGTGGTCTTACTTTGTCTTGTTTTGTGATCAAACTCTTCATACTCTGCCTTGTTTGGTGGTCTTACTTTGCCTTGTTTTGTGATCAAACTCTTCATACTCTGCCTTGTTTGGTGGTCATACTTTGCCTTGTTTGGTGGTCATACTTTGCTTTGTTTGGTGGTCATAATTTGCCTTGTTTGGTGGTCATACTTTGCCTCGTTTTGTGATCAATATCTTCATACTCTGCCTTGTTTGGTGGTCATACTTTGCTTTGTTTGGTGGTCATAATTTGCCTTGTTTGGTTGTCATACTTTGCCTTGTTTTGTGATTAATATCTTCATACTCTGCCTTGTTTGGTGGTCATACTTTGCTTTGTTTGGTGGTCATAATTTGCCTTGTTTGGTGGTCATACTTTGCCTCGTTTTGTGATCAATATCTTCATACTCTGCCTTGTTTTGTGGTCATACTTTGCTTTGTTTGGTGGTCATAATTTGCCTTGTTTGGTGGTCATACTTTGCCTCGTTTTGTGATCAATATCTTCATACTCTGCCTTGTTTGGTGGTCATACTTTGCCTTGTTTGGTGGTCATAATTTGCCTTGTTTGGTGGTCATACTTTGCCTTGTTTTGTGATCAATATCTATATACTCTGCCTTGTTTGGTGGTCATACTTTGCCTTGTTTGGTGGTCATACTTTGCTTTGTTTGGTTGTCATTCTTTGCCTTTTGTAGTGGTCATTCTTTACCTTGTTTTGTGGTCAAATCTTCATACGCTGCCTTGTTCTGTTCCAAGCAACAACAACAAAAAAGACTACATAGATTTTAAAATATTTCGTCTCAAGGTGACCATGGCGCGGTGCTCGAATTCAAAATGCCTGGTCGATGTTGTTATGGAAGATAAACTTGTTCCCACTTACCAGATCCCTGCTCTCCACGCAGCAGTTGAACCTGGGAAAACATCAGATGGTCGCAGCTGTTGCCGGCAGTTTCATTCAAACATCAAGTGGCCATGTAATTTTCTGTTAGTGTAGGTTTGATTGAACTCCAGCCCACGTGACCACGCAGCCAACCAGTTATCCAATTTTATTTTAGTTATTTAACAGTAATGATGCCATAAAACATGTGAAAAAAAAAAAATTAAAACGTCCTCAAGCCAACAATTGCACTAAGATCGAGTTTAATTTAAAAGCGCTCATCGTAAATTTAAAAATAATAAAACAAACCTTTAGCCTTTCTTAAATGGAATTCTTTTCTTCAAAGTACCCTAAATACTTTTTTCAACACTAAACTTAAGAAAAGACAAAAGTAATGAGTACAGTGTTTTTCAGCATTGAATAAACACTGATGATTAAATATATAAATAAAAACTTTTTAAAAAAAAGTATTGTCTTTATTGCGCATTTGATCAACAGTGAAAGAGGCCGGCTAATAGCCCACCCCTCACCTCTCATCTATACACAGACCGACTGACGGTGTGAATGACGAAATTAAAAACTGGAGAATCCTCACACTTATGACCCTGTGCATTTTTTTGTTGTTTCAAATGAGAATAACTGTGGGAATTCTTTAGAGAGAACAACTCTGTGAATTCTTTAGAGAGAACATCTGTCAGTTCTTAAGAGCGTACAATTCTGGGGATTTTTTAGGGAGAACAACTCTGTCAGTTCTTAAGAGAGAACAACTCTGGGAACTCTTTAGGGAACGTCTTGATTATAAAATATGGGCAAACTGAAATGTTTACTATGCCATGGGGGGGGGGGGGGGGGGGGGATAGTTAAAAAAAACAAAAATATAATGCTCTGGGTGCAATTTATTCCCACGGGTCCGAGTATTTTGAGAATATACCCGGTGAGACCATAGGTTACAATTTGTTAAGATCTTATTTTCTATGCTAAATGTCGGCCTTTAAACAATAGGCCTACAGACAGTCCTATACCCTACTTCCGGCCCTTGATCAATAGGCCTACAGACAGTCTACACCATACCTGCCTGCCTTTCAACAATAGGCCTGCAGAAAGTCCTACACCCTACTTCCGGCCTTTCAACAATAACCCCTCATAAAGTCCTACAGACAGTTCTACAGAGTGTCCAACACCATACCCGTGGCTCTATATTGATTAATGTAATGGTCGCCTCCCCTGAAGTAAGAAAACAATCAAACTATTTAACCGAGTTGAACCAGCACTCATGACACTCGCGGCGCGACATTGTTGTCTTCTTTCAACACTATTGATATCAAACAAGTGGAGCTGGAGGAAGGGCCGTGTTGAAGAGGAGCAGAAAACACAAGAAGCAAAATATATATGTAAGAGATGATTGCGTCAAAACCAGTAACGGATAAACATCTTAGACAGCTTAGAGCCGAATGGTGATTATGGAATGTTCTTTGATGGACATGTTTAGCGATTGAAATAGTAATTAATTAATATTATTATTAAGGCGGTTTTATGTAGCTCAGTACCCCAGCCTAGAGCTAGGCTCACAGCGCTTCACATAAAAATTAGTTATTACAGAAACGTATGCATAATTATACATTTAAAAATAACAATTTGTAAAAAGCTTAACCTCACCCAGCCACGTACCATCTACCCCCTGTCTAGCCATGGAGAGCACCCAGCAGCATCGAGCGCTGTTTATGAGTTAGAGGTGGGTGAGCATGAGTCGATACAGTAGAGTTGGGGAGGTGGGCAGCTTTGAAGGCTGGGATGGTCGGTATATTGCGGATGTGTAATGTGAGAGGATTCCATTGTTTGGGGGCACAGAAAGAGAAAGATCGTTCACCAAATGTTTTAGTGCGTGCTATGGGAACAGGAAGAATACGCGTGTCCGCGGAAGAACGAAGCTTTCGAAGGGGTGAATAGACAGAAAGAAGGGATATAGACATGGGTGAAGCCGCACGTACAAAGTCAGTAGTTGATCTTACCCCAAAATGAACAAAACAACGTCACATATTGAAGTAAAGTATTATTGAGTTTCGACTTTCGACAAAATGTGTTTCTATCTGAATGTTAAAGGCTGCACCAGTGACATTTGGACGAATTTCGACAAAATGTCAATTTCCAGACAATGAGGGAAATGCCTCCACCCACTCCCCCCCCCCCCCACAAAAAAAAAAGAAAAAGCCCGCATTAAGGCGCGTGTGTAACATATTGAATGAGAAATAGACCAAATAAAACATCGCACGCACTTTTTTTAGCAGTCTCGAAGCGCAATCAATTTTAAAATGTTTGGGCTGACAATTAATGGGAATAGATGTTTTTATTATCAGCTTTTATTTTACATGGAAACCATTTTTGTTCACATGGGAAACAGTAATATAAACGCATGAAAACACGATCCAAACCGGAGAGAAAAATATCAGATATGGAGAAAACGATTTCATGCATAGAGAAAACCATACCATATCTGGAGCAACAATCATCCTATACAGAGAAAGTATATCACAGAAAGAGAAACAAATATCCCAATTCAGAGAAACATATATCCCATTCAGAGAAACAAATAATACCCTATAGAGAAAAACACTATTATATATATAGACAAATAACATTATATTAACAGAAAAAACTTTGCCAATAACACATGAAAAAAATATTTTCACAGAAAAACAATTCCATATATAAAGAAATTCAATGTTCCATACACAGAGACAAAATATGCTCTACGGGAAAACAATATTCCATATAGAGAAACAATATACCAAACATAAAAACTATGTTGGGTAAACATGAATCCTACTGTCAACGCAAACACAAAGGACCTGGAGCATTGCGTGTATCTCTGAACTGCTGTCATGACTGTGATATATGAAACAGAAATAAAGAAATACACGTTGTTCTTCCATGAGGAATATCGTTGTCATCTCCTGGGCATTCTAAAATACATTTCCCGCCCCCCAGACCTCTAATCGCCTTGAACACCAAGAAGAATGGAAAGTGTCGTAATCTGTCCATGGTTAGTGTTGTACTCCGGGATGTCTGGTATAGTGGTGACAGAACGCAATTTGGTGTTAAGTAAGCAACGCTCGAAAGTTATTATTTCGTGTCCGTGATTTTTATTGGGATTTTGAAGCACCGCTATCCGTAGGGAGACATTAATCTCCTATTTAAATGAAAATTATAATAAAAATAATAATAATAATAATAATAAAGTTTCTTTCAAAAACACACTTCATCCCTAAAGGCTTAAAGCACGGTACAATGTACAAATAAAAACAAACAAAAACAAATGTGCCAAACAAAGGTACAACGATGAAACGAATTCATAGATATAAGTAAACACAGCTATAACAAGAATAACAAACTCAAACAAAATCAATGCTAGCCGGTCGTCCGGAAATCTTATAGTCCTCCAAAAATAATGCTCACTCTGTTTTTTTATAGTCTGTTCTACAGAAAATTCCAGGCATATTACGCATTGTGTTAGTGACTCGAACATTCTACAATTGACTACCATATTCGAGTCAAGAAAACAGGCCATAGATTGGTTTGTTGTTAACAAGATCAAAGGGAATAAGCCACGCTCAAAGCTAACGCAGCGTCTGTTGAGTTCACATCACGGGGGGGGGGGGGGGGGGGGGATGACGTAAACGCGTCGTCTACATCAGCGTTTCCCAAATTTTAAGTTTTAAGGACCGGTGGACAAGTTTCGATACTGCACCAGGGACCGATGCCAGGTTTATTAATTACATTCTCTGTCTATTTAAACATATATATTCATGCGCTCTGGACCGGTAACGTAAGGTTTGCGGACCGGTGCCGGTCCATGGACCACCGTTTGGGGAACGCTGATCTACACAACAGGGATCATCAATTTGATAAACCGCCTTGTGATGGTTAAGTAAAAAGTTGTTTCGTCTGTTCATCTTACAACGTTTCGGTTTTAGTTTCAGTTTTGAAGTTCACCGTGATAACCCGTTTGGCGAAATGTACACCTCACCGTTGTGTGCTCATCTACTTTTGATGGTAGATGTCTACTTGTTTTGGGGCTTGTCTCCCACCTCACCCCACGGAACTGTGTAACTGCTAGCAACTGATATCAAGACACCAAACACTAACAGGTTTGTTGCACGCTGTAAGTTTATTCACCAAAAATTCCTTAAACTATTTTTTGTTACATAATTTTATGACTGAGAGTTAAGACGTTCCAGCGAAACACCAGGCAAGACAGAAGTTAAACAGCCAGGTTCTATGACAAAACGATATGTGACAAAACGACAACATTTGTTAAACATTGTATGATGATACTTAAAAAGGGGGCGCCAACGCTAAAAGTGTGACCGGGGCGCCAGCAACCGTTGGGCCGGCCCTGGTTTTATCACGTTATGTAAGAAGTTGTCCGAGATGCCCTTCATTACTATAAATTACATCAATATATTGTGTTCACGATTAAATAAATAATTAGATTTAAAACATCTATTCGTTGTTATTGTGTGGCCCCTTAAAAAGCTGATAACTATTCTGTCTACAGTGTTAATCGAGACTGGTTTGAGCTGTTTACATTTTAAGACAGATCAACACACGTGACACGGCGGTTATGTAAGGCATGTAGGAAACTAAACGAATTAAGCTGTACATGATATGTAAAAAAGAAGACTCTGACAGGTGCTTGACTGTAAACTACAAGAAAGGAAGAAAGTCCCTCTCTTAGAGCTCATAGAATATAAACCAATCTATGATAGTTTAACAACAGACATATTAATTTTGCACTCAGGTTTCATAAAAATGCTATTTAAAAAAAAAAAACTTCACCTGTTCCCCAACTCTAAGCTACGATAAGGTCATACATTTTATTATAACATCATAAAATGAAGTCGTTTATTGAAACTCGTACTTTGCACATTAATTTTCAAACAAGCTGCGAAATAGATGAGCCCTTTAAAACTGAAGACCTTGTAACTTTAAAAGTGCACGCTTCTCGAGCTTCGTAAAATTTCTCATAAAACTATCCAATAACAACACATGACAAACAGAGCCATAAATTAAGGTGACCAACGACTTTCTCAAGCCAAGGAAAAAAACAATTCCTAAAATTTGTGGCATTCTATTTCTATTTCTGTTTGTGGCGACATCAATCTCATGCTCGGGATATTTTTATTTTTGGGGGAATTTTTTCTCGGGGTTAGCTTGTTTTTTAACATGTATATTTTTTCTACCACAATTCTTTTTTTAAAATGAAGCTGACTAAAGTCATGTTAAACACAAATTATGGCAGTTTTCTATTTATAAATCTTTTGAATGTGACGTCAATTCGTCATGTAGCTTTGATAGCTATAATTTCTTTCCTAAAATTTGTGCAGCAATTAGCATTTGAAGCGTTCATAAAGAGCGCCCCGGGGCTCCAGTTGACAAGTCTGTGGTGGCTTGTCGATTAGCAGGCGTCGGCCACCGACCCCCTCGGCATTACCCGGGGACAAAACTACTGGGCACGTCCTGCGTAGGCAGACAAGGGATGTGCTCGGTACCTGCCGTACATAAAACAGCTCCAACAGGGCTGCCGGTTGTGATATTTCACAGCCGGAAAATTAGGCAAGAGCCAGGGTAGGGATCATGATTACAAGTTGCCGTTGACGGGTATGAGGCCAGAGGCGAGGGTGGTAACCTCTGGCCGAGGATTCAAAAAATGCAGCCCTGAGAAAGCTGCCCCTGGGCAACCGTTTCGTCCCAGCTATAGCGTGAACTAGTGGCGTTGTGGAAACCCACTGTGGAATCCCTCTTATAGGGCGTCCGACGCTTTCCCGGGATGGGTGGGGGAAGATATTAGGACGTACATTTTCCATCCCAACTCCTAAAGAAAGTCGATGAGTGCACTGTTTAAACGCATAGTGTCGGACCGACCGGATGCCTCCTGGTTGGGGCGGCCCCCAGGCGGGGTCCTGGTCGAGCGCCCAGGCACCCGGGTGGGGGACCTGGGTGAGGGGCCCGGGTGGGGGACCTGGGTGAGGGGCCCGGGTGGGGGACCTGGGTGAGGGGCCCGGGTGGGGGACCTGGGTGAGGGGCCCGGGTGGGGGACCTGGGTGAGGGGCCCGGGTGGGGGACATCCTGACGAGGGGGCATCTTCAAACGCTGGGCCGGGGATGGGTAATTTGGGGGGGGGGGCATAAAGAGTGCAAACTCGCCCCGCTGACGCCATTTCTTGATGTAATTTCATAAAGAGACTTTATAACTCATAGACACGGAATGTTGTTTTTTTCCAAGGCCCAGTTAACAATAAACATTTTCAATATAATCCTTTTGTAAATTCAAAGAAGCAATTTCAATGTTCGTTCTAAAAATAGTTAAAGTGATAACTATACCTTTGTCGGCCGTTGCAGATAATCTGTAACACTGTACATAAAAGTATGTCCGTTTGGGTGTTATCGCATTAACATTTCCCAATCTCAATACCGAATAAAAAACGAGCGTTAACATACTACAATCATTGTTAACATCTCACACAAAATGACCTTTTTAAACAAGTAAATATGAAAGGTTTGGTTTTTTCTTTGTTTTTTTTTTAGACATGTATCAACACAGTCCTCGTTAAAGCAGCACTCATCAACACAGTACTCGTTAAAGCAGCACTCATCAATACAGTACTCGTGTAGACAGCATTCGTCAACACAGTACTCATTAAGGCAGCACTCATCAACACAGTACTCGTTAAGTCAGCACTCATCAACACAGTACTCGTTAAGACAGCACTCATCAACACAGTACTCGTTGAGAAAGCACTCATCAACACAGTACTCGTTGAGACAGCACTCGTCAACACAGTGATACTCACCGCTGAAGATATTCGACAGCAGCGTCACCGGCAGGCAGAAGATCGCCATCAGCATGTCCGCCACGGCCATGTTCACCAGAAAGAAGTTGGTCGCCGTGTGCAGGCTCCTGTCCTTGGCCACGACAGCGATGACGCTCAGGTTCCCGATGAGCGCCAGTATGAAGACGATGCCGTACAACGTGCTCATGATGACCACCACGTGCACGGACTGCTTGATGTTCGGAGTCGGCTCCTCGGTGGTGGTGGTGGCGGGGTCATAGACGCCGATGCTCAAGTTGGAGTAAAAACTGTCGTTGTAGTACGTGCCGTTGGAGAAGAAGGCGTCGATTTCGTTTGTGGTCATGTTCCGGGTGTAGTGCTGCGTGGCGTTGGTTGGTGGGGCCAGCGTAATGTTTAAGTGGGAACCTATCCGATTTAATGGGATCTCCATCCTGACAAAGCTGCTTTCATGAAACCTGAAAAGAAAAGACGTTTTAGCCACACCCTCGGTAACCGCATTCCAAGCAGGTGACAAAAATCGATGCAAAACAAAATGATTCAATTTTAAGTTTTAAATGAAATGCCTTTGAATGTCTTCACGTGCAACAGGTGGGGGCAATATCAGGGCGTGTTCATGATTTTTCTCATCAACAAGAGAGCACAGGCTGATTGTATCGTTGTCTTGTTAGTATAGCGATTTTTGAGCGCAGACACAAAAACAAACACAAACCCAACCTATCTTGTTTAAGTAGCTTTAATCAAACTGAAAATATATATTATCATTGGATTAATTCAAGCACTTTAATTATTTTGTTTATTCTGTAAACATCTGGTGTTTGTCGGTAACAACGACTTACGTTTTGTTCAATGCACGCTCAAATTTTCCTATTATAATATCAAAGGCCACTGTACGGTAAATCTGAAACAGATGAATGAAATGTTTTAACGACAATTTGTTTTTAAAATTGTATAAATGATTATAAGAGGTATCTGAAATGTGTAATTTGACTCACGCATGTATATTTGCAACATGGCCTGGTTTGACTTGATCACTCCCCGGTTCTACGGCATTGGCCCAAATGAAAACAGTTACACCTGGGACTAGCGTAACCTTAAATAGCAATATCCCTGAAAAATGCGCTAACTCACCATCGGTACGGTTCAATATCTTAACCAAAAAAAAAAAAAAAACAGCAAATAGCGCAAATATTGAAAAATTGGATATGTGCATGTGTTTCTTTGGTGGAAAAAATGATTTCGCTTGGAATAGCACATACCATGGCGTAATGGCGCCGCTCATGTTCCCAGTCATTACGGACCTGCGGTACTTGTGACCTTGCAGTGCAGTGGGAAGACAGAGGCGTTGGATGTGAACAATGTGGGCAATGGTTCCATGGTCAATGCCAAAGCATCGACAAAGACTATGACGAACAGCATGGGGAAAATTCTGGCATGCCGTGGTACTGTGCTGTCTGCGGATGCCCGAATAGCCAGATCGTGTTTGACCTCCACAGTTCAAGGTCAGAATCCACCCTCCCAGATTTCTCCCTAAATTCCTCATGCACCACACCAACGAACCTTCAGAGTTTTCAGCCACCACACTGCTCTACTCCTATGCGCTGCAGTCAGCAAGACAAATGGAAACACAGACCATTGCGCATATTGAATGTGAACTTTCAGTCTGCAAGTGGAAAGAGAGTCGAGATAGCCAATTTGATAAACAGCTTAAAGCCTGACATTATCTTGGGCACAGAAACATGGCTGAATCCCTCCATAGCCAACGCAGAGGTTGTACCGGCTAATTACAAACTATTCCGGCGAGACAGAAAAGACAGGGGAGGAGGAGTACTTGTTGCTGTCCATGACAGCCTGGACTGTCACGCTGTTCCAGAACTAGATGTTGATGAATGCGAACTCCTGTGGGTGAAGGTGAAGCTGAAGGGTAGACGCACACTTTACGTGTGTGCCTATTACAGGCCCAACACAGCAGATGAACCAAGCCTGAGGAGGCTTGATGTGTCACTTCAGAGAGCAATGCAGTCTAAGAACGTTTCTCTCCTTATAGGGGGAGATTTCAACTTTCCTGGTTGGAACTGGCAGATTCCTGCTTTGAAGCCCAAGTCCCCATACCCGGCCCTACACTCTGAATTCATGGAGATAATTAACAACCATGGTCTGGAACAGATGGTTAAAGAACCCACGAGAGGGGAAAACACTCTCGACCTACTCCTCACTAACAGTCCACATCTCATCCCAAGAGTAGAAGTCATCCCCGGAATATCAGACCACTGCATACCGTACTGCGAATTTCAAGTCAGCGTGCTAAAAAAGAAACAGGCTGTGCGAGAAATCCCCATTTATTCAAAGGCAGACTGGGATAGCCTGAGAAGTGCAACGACTGAGCTGAGTTCAAACATGCATGAGATTCAGGGTAATGCGACAACAGAAGAGCTGTGGATGAAATTCAAGACAACAATCACTGATGCAGTGATGAAATTCATACCACACAAGACCTCAAAACCTAAGACAAATCAACCATGGGTTACGGCTGAAATCCAAAGGCTCATACACAGGAGAGACCGCCAGTACAAACGTATGAAGAAGAATGGGTCGGTCGAACTAAAAGCCGAAGTACTGAGGCTCCGAAGAACCATCCAACGCTTACTGCGCAGATCCTACTGGAACTACCTGAACGGCATCTTCTCAGAGGAAGATACTACCGCCAAGAACAAGCGGTTCTGGAGCTATGTCAAGCATCAAAGGTCAACAAACATCGGAGTTTCCCCCCTGAGATGGGAAGGCAAGTTGACGTCTGAACCCAAAGAACAGGCGGACATACTCAATCAACAGTTCCAGTCGGTCTTTGGGGATGGTAGAGAGTACTCAGAAGTTGAGTTCCTGCTGAAGACCAAGATGATGAGCACAGCCTATCCCACCATGGAAGATATCAAGATCTCAGAGAAGGGTGTGCTGGAACTTCTTAAAACCATTAACCCCTTCAAGGCATGTGGTCCTGACAACATCAAGCCACGAGTGCTAAAAGAATTGGCCGAAGAAATCGCTCCTGCATTAACAATCCTTTTCCAATCGTCGCTATTCACAGGCAAAGTTCCAACTGACTGGAGAACAGCGTATGTCACTCCGATCTACAAAAAAGGAGAACATTACGACCCAGCCAATTACCGCCCTGTATCCCTCACTAGCGTAGTATGTAAACTATTGGAACACATAATCGTAAGCGCGGTCATGAATCACCTGGAGAGAAATAATATACTCAATGACTGTCAGCATGGCTTTCGAGTCAACAGATCATGCGAGACCCAACTCCTTGAATTTGCTGAAGAGTTGACGACCAACTTGGAGAACAGCAAGCAGACTGATGTGCTTGTGCTGGACTTTTCAAAAGCGTTTGACCGTGTCAACCATAGCTTGCTATTGCACAAACTGCATAGATATGGGATCCAAGGCACTACCAAAACATGGATCTCTAGCTTCCTCAGCGACCGATGCCAGGCAGTAGTGGTAGATGGCAAAACCTCCTCCTTTGTCGGTGTTAAGTCAGGGGTCCCCCAGGGCTCAGTGCTAGGCCCTTGTTTGTTCCTAGCATATATCAATGATCTGCCCGAGAAGCTGACCTCTCAAGCAAGACTGTTCGCAGACGACACGGCGGTATATAGGACAATGGTCAACAGCTCTGACCAGAGCCAGCTTCAACAAGACCTCAATCGGTTAGCTGAGTGGGAGATGAGCTGGGACATGGATTTTCATCCCGTCAAGTGCCAAAACCTGTCAGTCTCCAGAAGCAGGTTCCCTCTAAACCACTCTTGCGAACTGCATGGCCATATTCTTGAGCCAGTTTCCTCCGTTAAGTACTTGGTTGTTACCATCCAAAGAGAGGTCCGCTGGGACGAGCACATTAACAGTGTGTGCAACCGGGCAAACAAGACCCTGGGGTTCCTAAGGCGCAATCTGAAGATCGGCAACTCAAGCGTGAAAGAAAAAGCCTATAAAGCCTTTGTCCGACCTATTTTAGAGTATGCTTCTACAGTCTGGGACCCATTTACCCAGAAAAGCATAGACAGGTTGGAGGCGGTCCAGCGACGGGCAGCACGCTTTGTCATGAACCGCTACAGAAGCACCTCGAGTGTTGGCAGCATGCTGGAAACACTGGGCTGGTCGACATTGGAAGAACGACGACGACTATCCAGGCTCACCATGTTTTACAAGATAACAAATGGACTGGTGCACTGCTCCGGAATCAAACAGAAACTCGTTAATCTTCCCCCCAGACTGCGACGAAGTCACGACAAACAGTTCCGGCTGGTAAAAAAAAAAAACAAAGTACAGAAGCTCCTCATTTCCTGCCGAAGACAATAGGGGACTGGAACAAGCTTCCAAAAGCAACAGTTGAGGCGGCTACACTCGATACATTTGTGTCTATTGCCTCCTGTATTCCAACCCCCAGTTCATAACACCACTGCTGAGTCGCCCTTGCAACCAGTGAAGTATCCCATTGAAACCCATGGACAGTAACATCGCAAACCCCTCTGAAACATAGGAGCCAGAATGATCAATTCATTGATCGTGGGCCCTTAAAATAAAGAAGAAGAAGAAGAAGTTGATGCACTTGTGTTATGTAAGTATATCGCGTAGCTGATCGGTCTGCAACCGCGCAACTGTGGTGTGCGATGTAATTATATCGTTGGGCTCATACATCTGCTACCGCGCAACTGTGGTGTGCGATGTAATTATATCGTTGGGCTCATCCATCTGCTACCGCGCAACTGTGGTGTGCGATGTAATTAAATCGTTGGGCTCATCCATCTGCTACCGCGCAACTGGGGTGTCCAAGGTAATTATATCGTTGGGCTCATTCGTCTGCTACCGCGCAACTGTGGTGTCCGAGGTAATTATATCGTTGGGCTCATCCGTCTGCTACCGCGCAACTGTGGTGTGCGATGTAATTATATCGTTGGGCTCATACATCTGCTACCGCGCAACTGTGGTGTGCGATGTAATTATATCGTTGGGCTCATACATCTGCTACCGCGCAACTGTGGTGTGCGATGTAATTATATCGTTGGGCTCATCCATCTGCTACCGCGCAACTGTGGTGTGCGATGTAATTAAATCGTTGGGCTCATCCATCTGCTACCGCGCAACTGGGGTGTGCAAGGTAATTATATCGTTGGGCTCATTCGTCTGCTACCGCGCAACTGTGGTGTCCGAGGTAATTATATCGTTGGGCTCATCCGTCTGCTACCGCGCAACTGGGGTGTGCGATGTAATTATATCGTTGGGCTCATCCATCTGCTACCGCGCAACTGAGGATTGTGAATGAACACAGCCAAACATACCTGCATCACTCAACACGGCCAAACATACCTGAATCACTCAACACAGCCAATCATACCTACATCAATCAACAAGGCCAAACATACCTACATCACCCAACACAGCCAATCATACCTACATCAATCAACAAGGCCAAACATAGCTACATCAATCAACAAGGCCAAACATACCTACATCACCCAACACAGCCAATCATACCTACATCAATCAACAAAGCCAAACATAGCTACATCACTCAACAAGTCCAAACATAGCTACATCAATCAACAAGGCCAAACATACCTACATCACCCAACACAGCCAAACATACCTGCATCACCCAACACAGCCAATCATACCTACATCCATCAACAAGGCCAAACATACCTACATCACCCAACACAGCTAATCATACCTACATCAATCAACAAGGCCAAACATAGCTACATCAATCAACAAGGCCAAACATACCTACATCACCCAACACAGCCAATCATACCTACATCAATCAACAAAGCCACACATACCTACATCACTCAACAAGGCCAAACATAGCTACATCACTCAACAAGGCCAATCATACCTACATCAATCAACAAGGCCAAACATAGCTACATCATTCAAAAAGGCCAATCATACCTACATTAATCAACATGGCCAAACATACCTGCATCACTCAACAAGGCCAAACATACCTGCATCACTCAACAAGGCCAAACATAGCTACATCACCCAACACAGCCAAACATACCTGCATCACTCAACAAGGCCAAACATACCTGCATCACTCAACAAGGCCAAACATACCTACATCACCCAACACAGCCAAACATACCTGCATCACTCAACAAGGCCAAACATACCTGCATCACTCAACAAGGCCAAACATAGCTACATCACCCAACACAGCCAAACATACCTGCATCACTCAACAAGGCCAAACATAGCTACATCACCAAACACAGCCAAACATACCTGCATCACTCAACACGGCCAAACATATCTGCATCACTCAACACAGCCAATCATACCTACATCAATCAACAAGGACAAACATACCTACATCACTCAACAAAGCCAATCATACCTAAATCAATCAACAAGGCCAAACATAGCTACATCACTCAACAAGGCCAAACATAGCTACATCAATCAACAAGGCCAAACATACCTACATCACCCAACACAGACAAACATACCTGCATCACTCAACAAGGCCAAACATACCTGCATCACTCAACAAGGCCAAACATACCTGCATCACTCAACAAGGCCAAAAATAGCTACATCACTCAACAAGGCCAAACATACCTACATCAACCAACACAGCCAAACATACCTACATCACTCAACAAGGCCAAACATACCAGCATCACTCAACAAGGCCAAACATAGCTACATCAATCAACAAGGCCAAACATACCTACATCACCCAACACAGCCAAACATACCTGCATCACTCAACAAGGCCAAACATAGCTACATCAATCAACAAGGCCAAACATACCTACATCACCCAACACAGCCAAACATACCTGCATCACTCAACAAGGCCAAACATACCTGCATCACTCAACAAGGCCAAACATAGCTACATCACTCAACAAGGCCAAACATACCTGCATCACTCAACAAGGCCAAACATAGCTACATCACTCAACAAGGCCAAACATACCTACACCAATCAACAAGGCCAAACATAGCTACATCACTCAACAAGGCCAAACATACCTACACCAATCAACAAGGCCAAACATAGCTACATCACTCAACAAGGCCAAACATACCTGCATCACTCAACAAGGCCAAACATACCTACATCACTCAACAAGGCCAAACATACCTACACCAATCAACAAGGCCAAACATAGCTACATCACTCAACAAGGCCAAACATAGCTCCATCACTCCAAACAGTGAAGCTGATTATCAAATCTTACAAAAAAGAACAGTAGTTAAATGGATGGGCTATGGGCTCATCTGGAGGGTCTGTTTTCACACATATATTCCCAGCCAAGACTCTAATGAGGCAATAAACTGCCCCCAAAGACACGAACAGGACTGAATAGGACACAAAAAACTTAATTTCACATTGGCAGCATAAAAACAGATCAAACACCAATGGGGCCGCTGTGCAGACATGCAGATGAGACAGTAACACATCACAGCTTCCACTTCCCAGCACTTCAAGACTTACGCCTAAACTATCTACCAAAAACACCAGACTACACCAACACCCCATACTAACAAAGAACAACTGCGGATATTGTGTAAATTCTTCCCCACTGGCAGAAGGGCGTATGCCCAGATGGCCACTGGATCTGAATGATGATGATACAAGATTAAGGCCCATTGAAATATTATGTAATGATAGTCCAGATGTTTTTTTCCTAAGTACGCTGATCATCAGAGCACACATCTCAAATATGGATTAGCGGAGCGTTACGTTTGGGGAAGTCAGTTTATAATCGTTTCGCATAGATTAAACTGTTGATAAATTGTACATCTGCCTTATTAAATATGGCATTTATGTATTTTTGTTGTTGTTGGTTTTGTTGTTTTTTTGTTTTTTTTGTTTTTTAAATAAGAGAGACAAATAGCTCGAATTGCATTTATTCACAACGTTGAGTTATTTTTTTTGTTTTTGTTAACAGACATGGTAACCAAAAAAGATGCATGCATGATAGGATGCAGTAGAAGACGAAAGCTTGACATAAAGAAGGGCTCGTTCACATACACACGTGTTTTATTTTAAACTACATAATCATTATAACAGTCTCCGCCATCACTTTACAATGAAATGTCTTTTCCTGTTTGTTCTTCTTCTTCTGTATCTTAAGGGCCCACGATCAATTTATTGATCATTTTGGCTCGTATGCATGTAGATGGGATTTGCAATGCTTCTGTTCCTCGTGTTGATGAGGAAATTTCACTGATTTCCAGTGCCACTTTGTGAGGGAATCATGCACTAGGGGTTTGAAGGCTTGAGGTAATAGACACAAATGAGTCTAGTGTTGTCGACTCAACCATTCCTTTTGAAAGATTGTTCCAGTCCCTGATTGTCTTGGGCAGGAATGAACAGTTCCTATACTGGCTTCTTGCTGGTATGAGCCTGAATTGCCTGTCATGGCCTCGTCGCTGTCTATGGGGGAGAGGGACGAGTTTCTGTTTAATACTGGAACCGTGGACCAGCCCATTATTTATCTTGTACATCATGGAGAGTCTGGATTGTCGTCGTCGTTTCTCCAATGGTGACCAGCCTAGTGTTTCTAGCATGCTGCCAACACTAGAGGTATTCCTGTAGTGGTTTAGGACAAAGCGTGCTGCTCGTCGCTGGACAGCCTCCAACATGTCAACGCTTTTCTGGGTAAATGGGTCCCAGACTGAAGATGCATAATCTAAAACCGGACGGACAAAGGCTTTATATGCTCTTTCTTTCACACAGGAGTCGGAAATCTTTAGATTTCGCCCTAAGAACCCCAGGGTCTTGTTTGCTTGGTTACATACATTGTTTAATATGCTCGTCCCAGCGGACCTCTCTTTGAATGTTAACACCCATGTACATTACGGAGGAAACTTGCACAAGTATATGGCCGTGCATTTTTTATTGGTAGTGTAGAGGAGTACAACTTCTAGAGATTGATAGTGTCTGGCACTTGGCAGGGTGAAATTCCACGTCCCAGCTCATCTCCCACTCAGCTAACAGATTGAGATCCTGTTGTAGCTGGTCCTGGTCAGATCTTTTGGCGATCGTCCTATACACTGATGTGTCGTCTGCGAACAGTCTTGCTTGTGATGTCAGTTTCTCGGGTATGTCATTAATGTATGCTAGGAACAAACAGGGGCCCAGCACTGATACCTGGGGGACCCCTGACTTCACATTGTTTCGTTGTTTTTTTTTTTGTTGTTTTTTTGTATTATACCTCCAACCACTTTGTTCCCGTTCTTATGTTATGTGTTTTTGTTAGAGACTTTTGACCAGTTTTTTTTTGTCTTTTTCCGTCATTTCATTTTATGTAAAGGTAGAATTATACATCTATAATCTTAATTTAATCTATAATTATTTGCATGTTATGTTGTTGTTGTATTTTAATGTGGCACTGATGGAGGCATTTGTTGAAACGTTTGAATGTGTATATTGTCTAATCGTCATTAGAGCTTAAATGTATTTTTTTTTCAAAACACAAACTGCTAATGTCTCATTTATCCCATCTCTTAAGTGCAAATGGATTTGGTTAAGGTTTTTTTTTAAAAAAAAAAAAGTAAATAAACATGACTGGTACAACCAAGTTCAAAGCATCACTACTGGTTTGACATATTCTTCATAAAAACACCACAGTGTTGTAGGGTTGTCGAAAAAATAACAACTATAAATGGATACATGGATGAAAGAGGAATGAAGACGCGTTGAGGTAAACCTATTTACTGATATACTAATAATGGACAAATTCATTTTTTTTTTGGTTTAAATCATTGTTTTCTAGATGAAATTAATTTCTCTCTACAACCAGACCTAAATTACGGAGAGGCTTGTGTTGGGCACCAGTTTCGTCCTCGCAAATTTTTTTTTTCCAATCTTGTTTTCCTATGACCTTGTCATTTTATGTTTTCCATCTCTCTATTTGTTTTAGTGTTTTTTGTTTTTGTTTTGTTTTTTGCATCAACAATTCTTCCGTTTATTTCTCTTGAACTTGAACTCCATTTTGTTTTTGTTTACTCATCACGCACTCTTTGTTTCTTGTTTTTACGTTGTACTTTAGAACGGACTGTGTGGGTGTCCAGCCATAAGGATTGTGACTTCCTCATTTGCTTGTACTTTAGAACGGACTGTGTGGGTGTCCAGCCATAAGGATTGTGACTTCCTCATTTGCTTGTACTTTAGTACGGACTATGTGGGTGTCCAGCCATAAGGATTGTGACTTCCTCATGTGCTTGTACTTTAGTACGGACTATGTGGGTGTCCAGCCATAAGGATTGTGACTTCCTCATGTGCTTGTACTTTAGTACGGACTATGTGGGTGTCCAGCCATAAGGATTGTGACTTCCTCATTTGCTTGTACTTTAGTACGGACTATGTGGGTGTCCAGCCATAAGGATTGTGACTTCCTCATTTGCTTGTACTTTAGTACGGACTATGTGGGTGTCCAGCCATAAGGATTGTGACTTCCTCATTTGCTTGTACTTTAGTACGGACTATGTGGGTGTCCAGCCATAAGGATTGTGACTTCCTTATTTACTAGTATTTTAGTACTGAGTATGTGGGTGTCCAGCCATAAGGATTGTGACTTCCTCATTTACTAGTATTTTTGTACGAACTGTATGGGTGTCCAGCCATAAAGATTGTGACTTCCTTGTTTGCATCAGCTGGCCTAACGTTGTAGATTCACTGATTTCTCCCCAGGCATTGGAAGACCGGAGGACACTGAAGATTTCCGACTTATAAAAGTGCAGTCTTTACCATGGCTCAGATGCGATACGAATGCCACATAATATCCAGATAATAAATCTCATGCAGGCAGAGTACATTAACATCCATTTATGTTAGGATTATTCCTGTGTTGAATAAATCTTCCAGCTTTTTAGATAATGGCATTTGATTTAATGACGTATTTTTATTTTGTTATTATAGGATATGTGCTAATTTTGTGTGGTCTTGAAGTGAATAGGACGGTGAATTTTGCATTCTGTGTGTGGTCTTGAAGTGAATAGGACGGTGAATGTTGCATTCTGTGTGTGGTCTTTAAGTGAATAGGACGGTGAATGTTGCATTCTGTGTGTGGTCTTTAAGTGAATAGGACGGTGAATGTTGCATTCTGTGTGTGGTCTTTAAGTGAATAGGAAGGTAAACTTTGTATTTTGTGCAGTTACCTAAGCATTTAAGTTTCAGAAAAAGGGATTTTTTTTTTGGTCCAATATATCTGCAAACTTAAATAATATTTTTTCTTTCAATTCTAACGTAATTAGTAGCGACCCATTTCATGTATCGGGGACAGGCTGAAATAATCTGGTTTTAAATTAACAATCCGATGTCTATAACTTTCTTACAAACATTATATCCAAATTATTAACAACACTACGGTTTCAAGAAATACATAAACGATTAAGTGTGAACCTTTCTGATTTAAACTATACATTTATTATACATTTACCGGGTTCTCTCATCATTCGAAATGTATTTTATACCTAGATTTATATTCACTTTTACAGGCTTTGTATGGCAGTTCCCATAAAAAAAGTATTATGAAATTTATACCAAGGTTGATTTAAAAAGATTTAAAAATTATAAAGAATAATAATCAATTGCGATGCTATTTTTTACACTTATTGTTAAAAGCATGATGGTAACAAGAACAGAAACAAGGCGAAGGGTTTTAAGGTTTAACACGTTTTAACTTTCAGCCCATCCAAATTTTATATCAACATATTCTGCAACTTTTCAATACGCTCCAGGCTTTACTAATGTAAGTAGCTATACAAATCGCCGTGCGGTGGCGAAAATATTTTTCACCGCATCGTTTTCAAGAAGTCATTTTGGTGTTTTTTTTAAACAAAAGTGCGGACTCTTTATTTGCGCACTCAGATGAACTAGTCTTAACCGGACTTCAGCTTAGCATACCGCCAAAAGTTGTGCCCACTTCTGCTTCGAATGTTGATTTACCGATACACGTGAACCACTCATTGAAGTATCTGACTAAACTCACTTTATTAGCCCGCGTGAGGCCGAGCCGCGGCTACTTAATTACAGCCCCCGCGCCACTACGCTCAATAGATTTATTGGAAGCTAAGTGTAGCACCTGAAATAAACCAAACCGAAATAGACTAGAAAGCTAAACCTAGCGCGAGGGAAATTTAGATAAAGGGGGTCAACAAAATTTGAAAAGCTAATGAAGGTTACTGAAAGAAATGTGAAACCACCGAAATAAGGGTAATAATAAGCCCAAAGGAGACTACCGCGAGAGACGGGCGACGGAAGACTAACAATGGAAGACTTCCCGCTAGAGACGAGCGACGGAAGACTAACAACGGAATAATACCAACGGGAGACTACGAACGGGAGACTACCCGTGAGAGACGAGCCACGGGAGACTGCCCGCGAGAGACGAGCCTCGGGAGACGAGTCACGGGAGACTACCCGCGAGATATTAGCCATGGGAAACTACCCACAAGAGACTACCCACAAGAGACTACCCACAAGAGACTACCCACAAGAGACTACCCACAAGAGACTTCCCACAAGAGACTACCCACGAGAGACTAGCAAAGAGATACTAGCAAAGAGAGACTACCCACAAAAGACTATCCACAAGAGACTACCCACAAGAGATTACCCACAAGAGACGACCCACGTAGACATTCACTTTAACATAACAACACGTTTTGTCATACAAACTCCGTCCACCAATAAGAAAAAAACAAACAAACAAACTAACCCCACAGGAAAATGAACGTTAGATTTCAATACAACTAAATTTGTGTTGTGTTGAAGTGGCGAGTCATTCAATTATGCGGAGGATGAGAATGAAATTCAATCGATCTATGCCCCACACTCAAACAGACACACACGCAGGCACACATAAATTCAAAGTCTGCATACGTTTGACTGGTACTCAATACAATGTGTTGGGCTTTGAACATATTAATTCGGACTACAGACCCTCCGATTGATGTTTGGGTTACGGCCACGGCTCATTACTCTACACATGAGCTCGTTGCTTTTTTTAATGAACTGAATTTTCGAAGCAAGTTGTCCAATGTCGGAGGAAACGTCTGGGAAATAAAATATTTAAGGTTTAACATTGTTTGAAACTCTTAAATTCATTATAAGAGACTGACAAGCCATGACAATAATTTATACATAAACATTTAAAGCAAAAACAACGTATTTTACGACTTATGAACATTTGATCTATGAGCATTTCACTTATGACCATTTGATTTATGAACATTTGATTTATGAGCATTTCACTTATGACCATTTGATTTATGAACATTTGATTTATGAGCATTTCACTTATGACCATTTGATTTATGAACATTTGATCTATGAGCATTTCACTTATGACCATTTGATTTATGAACATTTGATTTATGAACATTTCACTTATGAACATTTGAGTTAGGAACATTTCACTTTTGAACGTTTGTCAAAATGTCATCTGATGAAATGTGTGTGTAAAGCTGAATAGGCACTAGACATAGACCAAGTTTGTCAAAATGTCATCTGATGAAATGTGTGTAAAGCTGAATAGGCACTAGACATAGGCCAAGTTTATCAAAATGCCATCTGATGAAATGTGTGTAAAGCTTACTAGGCACTTGAAATAGGCCAAGTTTGTCAAAATGCCATCTGATCAAATGTGTCTAAAGCTGACCAGGGACTAAACAGAGCCAGAGTAAAATAAAAAATCAGCCTTTCATTCCTTTTTGAAAATGATGTCTGAGCATATATCTTTATAAACGGTTCTGTAATGTTGTGTATCCTAAGCCGTACAAATAAACATGTCAAAAATTGTGTTGAACACTTGAGCTGCAGAGTGAAAAAGTGCAGCTAAAATCTTTAATCATATTATATCATTTTTTTAAAATAAAGTGTAGAAGCTCAACCAGTGCTTGAGATCAATACTACCATGTTTTCGTCCCACTGAGAACATCCGGCACAATTAAGGGCTAAATATAGATTTTCTGTGCGGGGAAACCCGATAGGAGACCGGTTTTCATCATCCTTTATTTGTATGAAGAGATTATCTCTACATATTGCAGTTCTTCACCTGTGGTATAAATAAGTTAAATAAATCGTTGTTTTTTTGGTCCTATTTCAATCTCATACCTACGGATAGCTACGCAGCATTAGAATATATAATAATGTCCCCAAATTTTGGCATTAGCCATTTCTTTTGCAGCAATAGTTAAATTCTACCGTTATTCCGAACCTTAAGTCTTAATTTCAAAGTTGCTTTGTTTAGCAAGATATGAAACATTCCATTATTTTTATTACATTGGGGTAAAAGAGCCAGTGGTCTTGTGATAGATTGAGATTCGTATTTTTGACATAACTGATTGAAAGTTTGATAGAAGGTTAAACCAAAGTAAAGTAATCGGACGCTCGCAAAGTGTGAGTCAAGTCTTGGGGATTACACAGGGGAAAGGGAAAGGTGTTGTGAACTAGATTTAGGGGCGTGAATGTTTGGTGTGAAAAAAGTGTTTGTGTAGAGAGTATATGTGTAGCTGTACCTATATGCTGGGATTTTGTGACGTATTGGGCTAAGAGGAAATGACGTGTTAATGGTGTTATGGTTTGGAATGATAGCAGTGATGGAGTTTTAGATTTTGGGAGTTGTATATTTAATAAAGAGATGTTTTGTTTTATAAATCAATGGTTTCTTTTAGTAAATTTAACAACTTATAAAAGAAGCTATTGAACTGGCGATTCCCAGTTCGTAACAAGAGTTTCAATCAATGTAACAGGCATAACTATGTTTCACCAATCAAACAGATGTTCTGGTCATTTAAATGTTGGTACAGGCACATTTTGAGGAAAGGATGGGTCACGGGAGACTGAGGAATGGCCAGTCAGTCAGATTTTTTTTTCCTGCAGAGCGTGGATGAAACGTAATAAGCTGTCATCTATGATGCTCGCATTCATGATGTCACGTGTATTAAGAGCTGCATCCCTACACGGGGGATTATTTAAAAAAAAACAAAGATATTAAACCCAAAACGATGTCTAGACCTGACTGCACCAAATCACATATCACTATGTCTTGAAAAGTCGCTAATCTAGAGAGATTGCTTTTCTTTTATCACAACATTCATTTTTTTTTTTTTTTTTTATTTCATCAAGTTTGTTTTTTTGTTTGTGAATCAAATTTAGTCGATTAAAAAATAGTGATGCCATCGCCCTTCTTCCACTATTTGCCCTCCGTCACGGCACAAACCATTCTACACCGGGGGCGTAACACTGTCAGGTTTTAACAGTATTTTACAAGCAACTTTACGTCAAGTATTTCCAAAACCAAAATTCTTATCGTCCGTGATTGCATTGTTGTGTTCTCCTTAAAAAGGCGTCCATTGCAACTTCTTGTCTTGTTCTTCAGGCTGTCACATATCTTGTTCTTCAGGCTGTCACATATCTTGTTCTTCAGGCTGCCACATATCTTGTTCTTCAGGCTGTCACATATCTTGTTCTTCAGCCTGTGACATATATTGTTCTTCAAGCTGTCACATATCTTGTTCTTCAGCCTGTCACATATCTTGTTCTTCAGCCTGTCACATATCTTGTTCTTCAGGCTGTCACATATCTTGTTCTTCAGGCTGTCACATATAATGTTCTTCAGGCTGTCACATATAATGTTCTTCAGGCTGTCACATATCTTGTTCTTCAGCCTGTCACATATCTTGTTCTTCAGCCTGTCACATATCTTGTTCTTCAGGCTGTCACATATATTTTTCTTCAGGCTGTCACATATCTTGTTCTTCAGGCTGTCACATATCTTGTTCTTCAGGCTGTCACATATCTTTTTCTTCAGGCTGCCACATATCTTGTTCTTCAGGCTGTCACATATCTTGTTATTCAGGCTGTCACATACCTTGTTCTTCAGGCTGTCACATATCTTGTTCTTCAGGCTGTCACATATCTTGTTCTTCAGGCTGTCACATATCTTGTTCTTCAGGCTGTCACATATCTTGTTCTTCAGGCTGTCACATATCTTGTTCTTTAGGCTGTCACATATCTTGTTCTTCAGGCTGTCACATGTCTTGTTCTTCAGGCTGTCACATATCTTGTTCTTCAGCCAGTCAATATCTTGTTCTTCAGGCTGTCACATATCTTGTTCTTTAGGCTGTCACATATCTTGTTCTTCAGGCTGTCACATGTCTTCTTCTTCATATATAACATTCACAGGGCTTCAACGCAGTCTCTATTTTACATTATCCTTCCTATATCCGTCCCAAAGATGGCTTTTAGTCCAGTGTGCTTCTGAGAAGCATTGGGCAGTTTTTATGAGTATATTTCCATTTAATTATTTGCCTCATGGCCTTCTTATCTACATGCTCTTTTCTTTTACATCCGGTCTAAAATGTCTTAGATAACTTCATAAAGAGCAAAGAGATCTCTTATCCCCCGTCTAAAATGTCTTAGATAACTTCATAAAGAGCAAAGAGATCTCTTGTCCCCAGTCTAAAATGTCTTAGATACTTTCATAAAGAGCAAAGAGATCTCTTATCCCCCGTCTAAAATGTCTTAGATAACTTCATAAAGAGCAAAGAGATCTCTTATCCCCCGTCTAAAATGTCTTAGATAACTTCATAAAGAGCAAAGAGATCTCTTATCCCCGGTCTAAAATGTCTTAGATGACTTCATAAAGAGCAAAGTGGTCTTTGAAAATTAAATTTCACGACGTCCTGTCCCCTTCCACATCAATACCTGGCTCCTCATGAACCACTTCATAATGACCACCCACACACAGAAAATGCACATATTTCTTTTATTGAGTCTATCCCTGATGATGGCAGGAAATGATCTTCATGAAAGTCTGAACACCAGACCACGAATACGATCAAGTACGTCCCCACCAGATTGCTGTCCCCGGGGGTTCACCATTGCCCGTATACGGGTGATAAACCTGAGTCGCTGGCATTGATTTATTGGATGCATGCAACGATCCTTCCGCCTCATTGAATCGAGGTGTATGAGGTGGAGACAACATCGGCATTGTGGGGATGAGGGGGGGGGGGCACAGACGAAGGAGGTTTAGGGCCCTTGGCAATACGGGAAGAAACATGAAGTCAGATGAAACGCCACTGCGGTTGATAGGCGTTTTACCATTGACCAGTCGACAGAACTAAAGGCTACAATCAGATAGCATTGCTTTTAAGATCCAAACTAATAGGATGTGGTTATGGCTGCACTGTACAGAGTCTCTTTTAGCTTAACTTAATTTTTTTTTTAACAGGGACATTGAAGTGACTTTCTGTCTTAGTTCTCAGATACCAGAGCAAATCTTTTGATTTTTGCACACTGCAAAGAAAATGGGTTTCGGATTTTCCCCCATACCCCACCAACCCCACCCCGTTGCCCCCAAAAACGAAAAAAAAAATTGCTTTTATCAGGGAAAGGTGAAGGTCGTTGAATTTTTGTTCTTGTAAGTTGTGTCCCCTCGGGAACGTCAAGTGCCCCCCCTCCCCCCCCCCCAGACAAAAATATGTATAACAATAAAACCAAGTTTTTTTTTTTTTAAATTTAAAATACAAAATTTTTATTTTTTAAACAATTTTAAAAAGAATATTAGCTGGTGTCATTTACCGATCACAACTTGTGGAGTCTATGAAATATCGCTATGCTCGATATATTTGATGATCTTACAGTTAGGCTTACCTTCTTAGCAGCTTACGTTATTCGATTATAAATATCGAAAATTTGACGTTTATGAGCCGAAGTATCACTTCCCATTCGTATTGATCTGTATTTTTTGTTGAATTAATTTTTGAAAACTCACAAGTTTAAAGACTTTAATAACCCTGTATTAAACTACATTTGCTTCAATTTTAAGGTCTATAATTTTAATAGCGTTTCCATAAAGTATCAAAAGTGAGCAATCTTTATCATATTTTCAAATTATTTTTTTATAATACAAGCATGACTTTTAAAATAGAGAATGGTGTTAATTACAAATTGAATGATGGCATCATGCATTCAAAAATATGGTTATATTTACCAATCAGTGTTTCATTAAGCTTTCTATCCGGAGGGCACTGCAACCCCCCCTCCCCACCCTCCAACCCTTCCGCCTGAGCACATTGTGTACAACAATATACCAAAAAATACATTTTTTTTTTGTATTAAAACGATAATTGCATAGTAACTGCTGCCTTTAACCGATTACGATTAGTGTAATCAATGAAATATCGCTAGGCTCGATATATTTGATGATCCCTGTAAGTATGAAACATGTATTAAACATATGTTTTCAAATCATATTTCATCGTAAAAGCATGACTAAAAAATCGGGCGTCATGCTTTTTTTGTTTCCTAACTTGAAATTAAAAGGGCGCAAAAAAAACTGTTTCATGTTTCATTAATTTACTATTAAATCAAAAGTGTTTTTTGTTTCCTTTAAATTTGCTACCTTTGTTACAAAGTTTCCAGAAGAGCAGATTTGTTTTTTTTTTAAATACTTAGCCGTTAGCCTGTATTTATTATTATTAACTTCCCAACTGCTTTTCTCTTTTAAATGTCAGACTAACGAACAAAGTGCTCCATCCATTGGCTTTGACATCATTTTTTAAAATCTTATTAATGTTAATTTAGATGAGAATCCAGTAGAAACTTCAAACTTCAAACTCTGCAGTTGTCCGAAAATGCCATACCAGCATATAAAGAAAACATGACACCTGGGTGGACCACTCCATCCACCCTGTTTCGACGCAACCAGCAGTGGCCTATCTACAGTGTTTGGCGTCAGGTGAATATATTCATTTTTATGCCCCCCCCCCTCCACTCTGGACCCGGTTATTTTCAACCAATTAATTCCATCAAAGCCCATTTTCGCATCCTTCCCCGCAAGTCTGGCACCCCAGGACGTATGACCCATGTGTCACCCCTTAGCTACGCCTTTGGCCACTGGCCACTGGCATAGCCTCCCCCCCCACCCCCCGCAACCCTGACGCACCACCCCCCCCCCCCCCATTCCCACCCGGGGGATAATTTATGAAAGAAAAACTGCAATTAAGGCAGAATGATTACCTTGTTAGGGCCTCGCTTACCCAGTTCTCCATAACCTTCTTGATCTCTTTATGTTTCTAAAGAAAATTGGCAAACTCCATTTAAAAACGTATACGTTATTTTATTTCTTTTTAAACAATTAAAATAAAATACGCCTAAGTTTAGATGATGAAATAATCGAATCGATCAATGTAGAATCTTTTGAAATTAAAGTAGAAAGGGATTGTCCCTCTCTATTAGGGATTACACACATACACACACACATGTATACACACATACACAGCATCTCCGTAATCTTTTGATGCTATCTAAACTATTTAAAATGCACACATTCTTTGGGACTCTGAATTATTTAAAGATAATTCTGAAACTATTTTGTTAAGTGATATCATTTGTATGGATGACCAGTGTACGATAGCATTACGGGAGAGTGAAGATATTTCAGACGTTGATCATCCGACGCTGCGGTTATGAGAACACCAGCGACCATTTTATATTTTAAAATTATTATCGTACGCTAATCATGTGTAATGGATCATAGGTGTAAAAACACCTGGAGACCATTCCGACCCCTGTCGCACATGTCAAGTTTAAATCTCTATACCTACACCACTGTCCGTACGGTGATCATGTAGGGTAATGCAAACTTTTTACTAAAGAAAGTTTTGTGGGTTTTTCAAATTATTTCAATACGCAGAATACACGCATGTTAAAATAAAAAGTCTGCATGTTATATATTGTTAGGGGGAAATTAATTTTTTTCTTTTAATCAACTTATTTTCTCATGAAAAGAAATGTCCCATCTTCATTGATTTTCAACGTCAACTTACGTCTTTAACTTAATCTATAAGTAATAGTGTTCGATTATCTTTGAAAATAAAAAATAATAAATATTATCTGAAACTCTCCCCGTTTCTGGATGGCACATTACAGTATACTGTACGTGCAGATAGTGTCAGTGTTTTTCGTGTGTTTTTCTAAGCAATTAACTTCAAACTCCTTTTTACAATTAAAAAAAACAAGAACTCATTATTTATTTTTATAAATTTGGGGATATTCCAGAAGAAATCCTATTTGAATGTAAGACAAATATCGATGTATTTTTTTAAAACTTTATTTTACATTCATTACATTAAAAAAAATGTGGCTATTCATGGCTGTCTGGGCCCTTTCAAAGACTTCGTTTAACAAAGTAATCAGATTGTAATTGTTCATTAGGTTCCTGAAAGAAAAGCCAAGGCATAAAATGATCAAGAGAACCGACGTGACCCATTTGTTAAAAAAAATAGTTTATCCTTCATTGTAAGAAGTAATTACATTCTGAAAATGTTTGTTAAGGTTAAAGCCGTGGAGACTTTCCGTAATATAAGTTGGTTTGTGATATTTTAATTATCTTTACCAGCTGTGTACGGGATGGTATCATCTAATGTTCCTTTACCAGCTGTGTACGGGATGGTACCATCTAATGTTGCTTTACCTGCTATGACGGGACTGTACTATCTAATGTTTCTTTCAATGCTGTGTACGGGATGGTATCATCTAATGTTTCTTTCCATGCTGTGTACGGGATGGTATCATCTAATGTTCCTTTACCAGCTGTGTTCGGGATGGTATAATCTAATGTTCCTTTACCAGCTGTGTACGGGACTGTACTATCTAATGTTTCTTTCCATGCTGTGTACGGGATGGTATCATCTAATTATGCTTTACCTGATGTTTACCTGACGGTACCATTCAATGATGATTTACTCGCTGTGACGGGTTGGTACCATATAATGTTAATTGCCTGTTTTAAAATCTGAATTTTTATGAAGTGTTGTAAAATGTCTGTAACGCTCATTTTTTTTTTTTTGTATCATTGTACCGGTATTTTCCCAACGTATTTGATTAATTCAGGTAGCTCTATATTGAAGACTGTGAAGTTTTAAATGGGCGGTTTAAGACCAAAACCAAATGGCTTCCGTCTACCAACTTGGGTGGTTGAAATACTTTACTTAGGGTTTACATCCAGTTATAGCTGCATTATTTGTCTTGCGATTTAATCCCACAAGTTTTGTTGGGTGAACTTTAGCGGGAGGCGACCCCAAAGAAACCGCCAAACTCCAACTCACTACCCCTTGGTCGGTAAGGCTCATCAAAGACGAAAAGCTTATTGGTGAGCGAGGACTAATTTAAGGCAATAGCACAGCAACGAGAGAGAGAGAGAGAGACAGAGAGAGAGAGAGAGAGAGAGAGAGAGGTTAGCTTGATGCTATTGCATAGGTCCTGCCACATTTTCATTGACCTTCCTACCATTTTATGGGCCCTGCTACCATGTTAAAGTCCCTGACAACACTAAGCCTTGATAAGCCCTGCTATGATTTCATAGACCATGCTACCATAGCATAGGCCCTGGTATTAATTTATTGTCAGGCTCTCATTTTAAAGGCCTTGCTACCCTTGCACACGCCCTGCGACATTTGCATGGGTCCTGCTGCTATTTCATAGACTCTGCTAACATTAAACAGGCCCTCGTAGCTTTTTTATAAGCCGTGCTACCATCTCATAGGCTCTTCCCCTTTAAATCGTAGGAAGTTTAGGTTCCCAAAACTTTTGGTAATAGACTAAGTATTAATTTTGCTTTCACGTTGATCCCACGACATGCAGTGGTTCAGCCGTAACCGGAAATAAGCGAGCGAATGTTCTAGCAGAAAAAAAAAAACGATGAAAAACTTTGGTGTCGAAGACTTAGTGACAAGAATGACTTGGCTAGTAGGCAGAAGCTTTTCGAAGAAGTGCTACGATCGAACAAACCCGACCATTGGTTGGTGGAAACTCAGCCGTATGGAGATGACAACCGAGAGTAGCCATACCCGTCACCATTTCCATTGACTAAAGTTGCTTCAATGCTCAGAAACGTCCTACAGCTGTCACTGCTCCCGAGCACCTGAGATGATCCGACACCTTCTGCCCCGCTGCGCTCGGAGCGTGTAGAGGTGAGTGGGGAGGCGAGACCAACGTTTTGGAATTGATCTACGGCCGTGCCCGGCTGATCAGGCAAGCCGCTGACTCCTTGACCGAGGCCATAAAGTGGGACTGACCTGACCACCAAAGAATAAACGTTTGTAAAGGAAGTCAGACAACGTTATTACAGGATAAATGTACAATCTTTATGAGTTAGTTGAGCCTGTCGGATGTTATAGACTAAAGCCATTATGCCTTTTTTCATGGATTTTTTCTTATAGCGATTATGCTTTTTAAATGGAAAAAAAAATTGTTTTAATGTTTTAAATATCACATTTTTTAAAGGCTATGATAATTATATTTCATTTCTTTTACTTCCGTTGTAATAGTTTTCTAAGCGAGAAGTTCTTATATGAATAATATTGTTAACTTAATGAACTAAATAATAAGTACTCAATCCTGTCAGATTTATGAGTCAAAAACTTTGACCGAGAGAGCAGCGTTATTCTGTTATTGATAGAGAGTTCCTGGCTATTGTATGTTCTGTAAAGCGGCTCTCTAAATTTTTCTATGGGCATGTCTTTGGACTTCTCGGTGATCACAAGCCGCTGTCATTCCTACAAAGCCCAATCTATGGCAACTCCCGTAAATGTAGATGTGCCCTCATGCTGCAAGAGCATAGCTTCACTGTGCACCATATTAAGGGTTCTGACAATTTTGTGGAAGACATACTGTCTCGTTAATTTAAGAAAACCTATACATGGCCCATATTAGACCCAGTCAGGACTGTGACAAAAAGGGATCTATACTGTGCATATATTTTAATAAAAATAATTGCATTTAATTGTTTCCTTCCTAAAGATTCGATTTGGGTCTAGCATCATCTCCGGTGCGTTCAATATAATAACAATAAGCTTGTAAGTTATTGTTAACCTTTGATTTAATTTTATATATCAAGGATATAAACGATTTTCTCTTTGTGACAAGGTTATGACATTATATTGTATTCTTTTTAGAGAAGACTCAATTTTAATTATATTCCTTAAAGTTAAATGTATCGTGATTGGGTTTATTTTCAGGAAGTGTCACTGAGTAGAGTAATAACATGGTACCTGGAATACATGTCACCACTGTCACCAGATTGAACCTTTGCCCCATACGATATAGTCTTCTTCAACGAGTTTAGAGTGGACGAGCCTCCCAAATAGGATGGAACCCGTCATTCCAGGATTAACCTAGTTAGCCATTTGATGAAGTGCTCATAGCTACTCAATCGTCTCGCGAAGGCAGCACGATGCCATATATAATGAGCTAACTACCCGGTGACTTACATATTCTGGTTGGGGCTTGAGATTACGCCTTTAAAAACCCAGGCTAGAGCAGTGGCAACCTGCGCCATCTCTTGGACAGTGTCACATAACATTGTCTGAACGTAGGACTCTCTCTCCCCCCCCCCCCCCCCCCCCCCCCCCCCCCCCCCCCCCCCCCCCCCCCCCCCCCGCCCCGGCCTCCCCCATCCATGCGTACAGTGCTCCGATCTCATTTACGTCTACAGACTCTGGTGTCGGTGACCCAACTTCCGCCAGGTCTCGGTTCTGCTATGGTGTGCCATGTTGGCGTACATGCCACTGGCCATTAAGAACCAAATGTGTCCTCATAAAATCATTTATATTTGCATTGATCTATTTTTTTTTAGATAACTGGACCCATTGATATTATTATTTATATTGAAATATCTTTTGTTTTACATTCTATAATCTTGCTGAACGTGTCGCTTTCATGAGACATAAAATTTAACGAATCGATTAAAAATGTTTAATTTTGGTGAATTTGCTGATGTTTGGAAATCGCACCAAGGACCTCACCTTACTTATTATGATATTTTCTGTTTATTTGACAATACGTATTTATTTTGTACGGACCGACAACGGAGCTTGGGCCGCAGCTTGTTCACCGACCACCCTGGAACGCCCGACTAGATCAGAGCTCTTCAATGTGTTCTTCCGCTGACAGACAACTATTCTTGAGTCTCATCGAAACGTTTAACAACAATAATCAATGTTTTAAGTGCAACTTCTTGCTGTGAAGTGGATACAGGCCAACACGTGAACATTTTGAGAGCTACTGGGTTAGACTAAATTTAACATGCGATATTCTATGCCGATGCCGCAATGAACAGCAATCAAAGGTCATTTTTGCATCATTTATTTATCAGTTTCAGGGGGGTGCACTTAAACCAATGTCAGACGTTTACCTCGATATTGACATTACAAACTGCAGGGGACTCGATTACATTTGCACTGTCTTTGTAAAATTTGTATTGAGTTTCCTAGCTATTCTGTTCTTCTATTTTGAATCAATGAATGATGAATGTGTTTAATTGTCCATGGACTATGATGAATATATTTAATGAGCGATGGAGAATTGTGTTTTTCATGGGACAAATCGGCGTTTTAATTTAAAATTGTTGAATACAAAGACAGCAACCAATGCAAAAACACATCTTCAAATTTTAGAAACGAATTTATCCGCTATCTTCATAACAAAGGGAGGAATTTTTTTTTTTTTTAAAGGTGACCAGAAGGCTTCAGACCAACTGTAGGACGTTATCCATGATCTTAAAACAAAAACCTAGACCTCGTTCGTCTCGTATCATCTTAACCATTAGTCTCTAGGTGAAGCAATTCAAAAGTACAGTCAGTGTGATACATGCCCCAATCCAGATATGTGTTATGGAATTATTTTTTTAAAAACTTAAACATCTCAAACAACACTGTTTAATTTTTGTCGTGGAGAATGTGACCACGTGATGACTCACATAACGTTTTGGAGAATCAATAAAGCCCTAGTGCAAACTAAGTTTTAAAAGAAAAACAACTCGGAAAAAAGACTGTAAAGATTTAGTTCTTCTGTTCTTAATTTGTTATTTCAAATAGACTCTTCGCTGGCCGTGCTTTCATTAAATATACCAACACCGGTACTGAAAAAAAAATATGTAAAATGTGATTGAAACAGATTAACATTTATTATTTGGATCAATCAAAGAATCGTAAAGCTAATTGACCACATACAAGTGCAGTCGATGGCCAGTTAATATTTTGGATAAAATAAAATCTTACAAAGACCTCAAAATCACGTTAAGATCAGCTTAAATGAGTCTGTAAAAGAAAGGCCTTCCTGTACAGGTTGTCGACAATGTCATCCAAATGTCTCTGTCATTGTGTAATGAAATTGGGGGGGGGGGTATCTGAGTTTTTATTTAAATTGTTATATTAATATGTTGTTTTAACAACCGTTGCTCGTGTTAAAATCTTAACCACAAGCAATATTGAATCTTAACAACAACAACAACAAATTTCACATATTTTGAGTAAAATGGATCAAATGTCTACCTCCAGATTAAGAACATAAAAAATGCAACAGGCGTGATAAATCAAAAAGAGTATTTTCTTCAATAAAATTTAAATCATTACCTACAGTGTATTTTACTGCAGCATCAAAGGAATGCGTGTGCAATCTCAGCACCCAGGCTCCTTCATACACAAATGCTATGCCTTCGCTTTGTCCCTCTCCTACTTTTAGCAAATTAAAAAATATTTCAAACATTTCAATAAATGATACAAGTATCATTTAATATGGTACCAACCATATACTGGCTGAATGGGATGGCACCAAACATATACTGGCTGACTGGAATGACACCAACCATTTCCTGACTGACTTGGATGGTACAAGCATATACTGGCTGACTGGGATGACACAAACCACATACTGATTGATTGGGATGGCACCAAACATATACTGACTGCGTGAGATGACACCAATAATATACTGGCTGATTAGGATGACACCAATAATATACTGGCAGACTAGGATGACACCAACCATATACTGGCTGAGGGGATGACACCAACCATATACTGGCTTATGCGATGGCAACAACCATATACTGGCTGACTGTGATGGCACCAACCATATACTTGCTGACTGTGATGGCACCAACAATTTACTGGCTGACTGTGATGGCAACAACCATATAGTCGCTGACTGTGATGGCACCAACTATATACTGGCTGACTGTGATGACACCAACCCTTTTGTTTTATTTCTTAGTTCCGAATGTTGTTCCT
This sequence comes from Lymnaea stagnalis, assembly GCA_964033795.1. Taxonomy (NCBI): domain Eukaryota; kingdom Metazoa; phylum Mollusca; class Gastropoda; family Lymnaeidae; genus Lymnaea; species Lymnaea stagnalis. Next base: position 331,605 of record CAXITT010000045.1, on the reverse strand, counting down.
TGGCAACTCCTTGGCCTAGAACATGGGTCTCAAACTCGCGGCCCGAGCGCCATTTGCGGCCCGCGAGACGATATTTTGCGGCCTGCTAATTGACATCAAAGTTTATTATTAATGCGGCCCGCGCATTGTCCACATTCTCACATCTATAATGTGACCCTACAAGACGATTTCAGTCGAATCTCACCGACTAGTCCAAATATGATTTTTATTATGTTCATATAAATACCTTGACGTTTTGACGTTGATTTTAATGGTAAAAACCGCTCTAAAATGGGACTAAAAGATTTTATTTGATAGCATGAGCCAAACATGGCCAAAGTGCAGTTTTGAGAAAACTTCAAACTGTGTAAATCTCAGCGATTTTACTCAGTATCGAGCAACCCCTATTAAAATTGTCACTAGTGTGTACCAGTGACGAGTAACAGAAGTTTCGAGCCTGCCGAGCCTGTCAGCTTTGTCTCGTGAAACATAATTTGGCAGCGTTACCGAGTGGAGGGAAAATATATTTTATCAAACAGTGCAAATAAATATTTGTGTCACCAGACCCCAGTCATGTCTTTCTCAGAACCTGCTGTGAAGAGAAAGATTGGCGATGAGCGCAGACAATTTCAGGAGAAGTCTATTGCTTTGTTGAGCACAGGGGCATTCCGACGTGCCTAATATGAACCGAGAAATGTGCGGTGCAAAAGGAGTGCAACATCAGACGTTAATATTTAACTGAGGAGTATGTGAAATACCAGAGAGATGAGAGAGAGGCCCGGGCTGCTAAACTTAAAACACGTCTACTGAGGCAGTATGATTATTTTCAAGAAAACCAACAAAGAATGTGATGCAGCAGTCGAAGCTACCTTCGTGGTGAGTGAGATTATTGCTTAGGCAGGAAAGTCATTAAAAGAATGGTAGTTCATCCAAAAATCGCAAGTTACAAGCTGCACGTTTAGTCTGTCCGGAAAAAAGGGGTCGGTTTAGTAACACCAGCCTTTCAGCCAACACAGCGGCAGAGCGCATTTCTGAACTGTCAGGTCACATTTATGATCAACTGTGTGAGAAAGGTAAACATTTCCATGGATACTCAGTCGGTCTTGATGAGAGCTTAGATGTTGCTGACACTGCTCAGCTCGCAATGGTGTTGATGCTAATTTTGAAGTGATGGAGGCGTTGCTCAAAGTGATTCCAATGCATGGCCAGACCACTGGTCGGGAGATATTCCGCGAGCTGTGTAATGCCATTAGAGATGCCGGTTTACAGTGGAAAAATTTTGCAGGAAAACAACCGACGGAGCGCCATCAATGACAGGGACAATAAATGGACTCGTGGCACGCGTTCAAAGAAAAGTGGAAGAGGAAGTTGTGGAAGAGGCCATTGCACTACACTGCATTATCCATCAGCCCTATGCAGCAAATGCCTGAAGTTTGACAATGTGATGGTTGGCTTATTAGGGGAAACGTCTTGGAAAGATTTTTTGAGTTGAGAGCAGAAATCAAAGCCTTCATGGAGAAGATAAGGTGGTTGTTCCTGTACTAAATGATCTCAAATGGCTTTTGGGCTTGGCTTTTCTTGTTGACATTACACAGGAGCTGAATGCTCTCAACAAGAAGTTACAAGGCTAGGGGCAGCTTGTCAGTGTTGCCTATGACAATGTCAGGGTATTCTGCACAGAAGTTGTGCTATGGAAAGCCCAGCTTTCTAAGAGAAACCTCTGCCACTTTCCAACATGCAAAGTACTCCTGGACTCGGGCACACCATTCAGTAGTAAGTATACTGATGCGATTAAAAAACTACAGGAAAAATTTGATCACAGGTTTACAGACTTCAAAACACACAGTCATTTTTCAAATTTGTGTTGACCCTTTCTCCTTCAATGTGGAAGATGCCCCCCCCCCCAAAAACAAAACAAAAAACAACCACTTTTGAACTTCAAATGGAGCTGATTGACCTTTATTAAAAAACTACAGGAAAAATTTGATCACAGGTTTACAGACTTCAAAACACACAGTCATTTTTCAAATTTGTGTTGACCCTTTCTCCTTCAATGTGGAAGATGCCCACCCCCCCCCAAAAACAAAACAAAAAACAACCACTTTTGAACTTCAAATGGAGCTGATTGACCTTCAGTGCAAGTCTGAACTCAAGGCTAAGTTAAGGGAGGTGAACAGAAAAACAGACAAGCTTGGATAATTTATGAGAGAATTGCCCTCCACATTCCCTGAGATATCCAGGTTGTTCAAGCGGATCATATGCCTTTGTGGGAGTACCTATCTGTGTGAAAAGCTCTTTTCCACTATGAATTTTAACAAGTCAAAGTTCAGGGCGAAACTTACTGATGAGCATCTTCAAGCTAGACTGAGGGTCTCAGTTGCTTCCTCACTCAAGCCACATGTTGCTCAGCTGTGTAAGAAGAAGCACTCTCTCACCAGTCTCTTGCAACAAGTAAAAGAAAAGAGTAAGTGAAGCCAAGCTCTTGATAATCCTTAAGGTTTTATTTGTTATGAATAAAGTTTGAGGAGATTGTAACAGCCGTACTTGAATTTTTAACCACTTTTTTGTCTGGATTACTTAATGCGCCCAGTTTCACTCTACCTGTGGCCCCCGGCTAATTTGAGTGTGAGACCCATGGCCTAGAATCTCATCTCGCAGTTGAATATTTTCGCACGTGATTTTCATTCAGAACCTACATTTTTAAATAATAAGATACCGGTAGAATACGTTTATAAGGTTTCTATGACTTTTTTTTTTTCGAAAGGTTTATGATATTCAAAACCTTGAAAGCAAATAACTTCAACATTACAGAATGACGTTAATTTATATATATCTGAGGCAAATAATTGTTCATGGTGACAGAATCATGACAGAAACATGACAGAAACGGGACAGAAACTTTAAGGGAAGCATTGAAGAAACCACAACAGAAACATAACATAAACTTGACAGCAACATAACAGAAAAGTGACAGAAGCATAACAGAAACTTAACAGAAACGTGACAGAAGCGTGACAGAAACGTGAAAGAAGCATAACAGAAACTTAACAGAAAAGTGACAGAAAGATACATAAAAGTTACAGAAGCACAACAGAAACGTGACAGAAACATGACAGAAACATAGAACACTGAGTCGAAAATAAAGATGTTTAAAAATATTCCTTTTTAAAAGTTTTGTTTTCTTATATATTACCCCAACCTCCGACTTTTTTAGCTGCCTCCCAGTGTTTTTGTGAAACATGAAAATGAACTTTAAAAACTTGACTATCAAATTTCATGAATGAATAAATGACAGATATATTTTAATGACCCAGGTGAGAGATTCTATTAAAATTTGTTTTCTTCTAAAGACCGCACTTCTTTTCAACTCTCAAGTTTCCTTATCCATTCAGCTGACAAGTCCTTATTAATGACGAGATGTTCTTAACAACAAAGTAGATCCCTACCGCCCTCACCAAGACATCATAGACCACTCCATCTGATTTATGCTTGGAAATCTGTTGTTGTTGTTGTTGTTGTTTTTCTGTAGCACAGCCAGGACATGAGTATCCATTAGCTCAATTCTACAAGGGATATAACCAGACAGTTATTTATAAGATTACTTCCCTGCGCCCTACTTAAATATTTTTTTCCATTTGTTTATAAAATGGAGGCCAAGAAGAAATTGATTCGACGGCTCAGATTTAAAAGTACAAACCTTTTTGTAAGTGATATATTGTAATCAATCAACATTGGTCAGGTTTTCATCAAATGCGCTTTGTAAGTGTCAAGTTTTAATAATTTTAAAATTCAAAATAAGAAAAGTATCCGGCATTTTGCTATTGAAACGTTGGGTTCATGTTGATGTCCAATCAAAGAGCAAAGACGCTCAAAGAGAGACCCCTAAGACTACTGGCCGGTGAATGTTCTCCATCATAAGGTCACGTAGAAGTTGTGTGCATTTTTGTAATTCAGAATCTTTCACGAAGCGAGCTGTAAGTGTTTTTTTGAGATTTAATTACTTTCAAAATCGACAATGCTTGACATCTCCACAAATATGTGCCTTCCATCTGCTTGTGTACTGGAATATTCTAGATATAACCTTTCGTCGAAGATGTCTGACGGTAATGGGAAGAAGCATCAAACATACTTGTTGCCTCAGATCTGATATCAAAATTTTCCCTTGACGTCATGCACGTGCTCCCTGGGAACACGCCGCCATATGGACTGACCAGCAGACGATTCGAATTGATGTCTGTCGGCAGATTTGCCTAAGTCAACTTTACAATTCTCTTTGATGTAAATGGTATTAGCTCCTGTCGCCAAGCTGCCCCCCCCCCAAATCCGAAGAGTTCCTTCGATCTCATTCCGCCACTAAAGTAGTCCACAGCATCAGTGAAATAAAACCACGGCTTGCCATCTAATTCAAATTGAAAGTATAAAGTGATGGTGCAGCCCTGCTTCACTTGATTTATTGATTCAATTTCAGCGTGCAGGAAGCCCGGCGGATAAATCTTCAAATGCGCTTCAAAAAAAAAAAGTGCAAGAAATTGAGCCGGCAAGACTCTGTGAGATGCGACAATAAAAGAAGTTCAATTTACGCTAACTTGTCATATCTCAAAGCTAACGTCAACAGGTGATCAAGATTTGTTTGATGAGGATTCAAAAACGCGTAAGAAGTAATTAAGGAATTAATCCACTAAAATAGTGAAACATCCCATGTCAATTTAATACGCGAAAAAGATGAAATTGATAAAAGACAAATGAATTAAAATATGTATCTGGCATAATCTACTTTAAGCAAAAATATTTGTGTCTCAGAAGTTTTAATATACCGATATGAATAAATAAATAAATAAATGTATATATCTATATCTATATATATATATATATATATATATATATATATATAT
>CAXITT010000045.1:286323-325071 GCA_964033795.1 Lymnaea stagnalis | reverse complement strand
GGTGGGAGGGTTGGGGTGGGAGAGTTTTGGTGGGAGGGTTGGGGTGGGAGAGTTTGGGTTGAGGGTTGGGGTGGGAGAGTTTTTGGTGGGAGGTTTGGGTGCGATGGTGGGGTGGGAGGGTTTGTGGTGGCAGGGTTGGGGTGAGAGGGTTGGCGTTGGAGAGTTTTGGGTGGGAGGGTTGGGGTGGGAGGGTTTTGATGGTAGGGCTGGATTGGAGGGTTGGGGTGGGAGAGTTTGGTTGGGAGGGTTGGGGTGGGAGGGTTGGGGTGGGATTGTTGGTTTGGCAGGTTTAGCTTGGGAGGGTTGGGGTGGGAGGATTGGGCTGGGAGGGTTTTGGGTGGGAGGGTTGTGGTGGGATGGTTGGGGTGGGAGGGTTGTGGTGGGATGGTTGGGTGGGAGGGGTGTGTGCCAAAACTGAAAGGAAAGAAAAATCAAGTTCAGATAGATCGGAGGAAGAAAACAAATACCGGTATTTTGCAAATTTATAATAAAAAATATGAAGCTATGAGAAAGTTGTTTTTTTTTTAAATATCTTTTTAGTCACTTAGATTTAAAAGCGTTTCTACTTGGCTCCCCACTCAAAGGTCGTGACCCCAAAAGTAGCGTGGTCGTGTTGTTTTTCAGTGGTTCCGCCGACTGAAAAAGTAAATGTTTTTTAATGAGTTTTAACAGATTTTCTGTTTTTAATAAGTGACGTAATAAAGTTTGAAAAATGTCAGTATACGACATTTATTTTCTCTAACGGTATTCTTTTTTTTTCAAAGCGTAGATGGAAGATGGGGGTCACGAGTCACTTTGCTGCCATCAAATGGGTGGCGACTCAAAAAAAGTTTGGGAACCTTTGGTGCAAACATACAAATTCATGAGGGTTCCAAAAATGACTGCACTGTCACGTATTTGAAATGATTAGATGCATCCTTTTTTTTTAACCACTGTAGTTATTTGATTTATTGAAAACATATGATGTACACGTAAAGTTACTTTACAATGATCCGGAAATATTTTGCTGTTGTTGTTGTTCGTCCGTCAAAGTCGACTAGGACCATCAAGTCATCCGGTTAGGGGGAGGTTGGGATTACTGTGAGCTCGTAGGTGGCTTGCTAGACCGATCCTTGTTTGGAATTATTATGTAGAGGGGACACATCAACTAATCTATCACAAACACGGACCATTCTTTATATTTAGAAGCAGAGTTGTTGTTGTGGGTTGGGCGGGGAGAGGGGGCGATAATACATTAGAAAAATACAGGAATAGAAAATGTATGATAAGGACATCTCATTTGTCTTGCAAAGTGTTACGCACTGGCTCCTCTTGTGAGAAATTAATCTCTAATTTTTAATTGTATGCCTCGTTTAAACAGTGCCTAGCAAAGGACGATACCACAGAAATACGATAACAAAGATACGACACCCAAAACAGTTGCCAGTTACAGTATTAACATGATTTAATTTAGTAATAATACAGTAACAAAACAAAAGAAATATAATTATAAATCATCAACTTACAGTATGGTAGATCTTGTACCGGTACACAGTTAATACAATGTGCCAATTAATAATGATGAGTGCGAAATAAACACACATGAGCACACAAATACACAAAGAATAATACACGCCTCGTAAAGTTAATAATATATATCTGAATCTCCGTCTCTCCGTATCTGTCACTCCCTTATGTACGTGTGGGTCTACCAACGCGTAAGCTCTGCCTTCCAGAAGCTACTCAGAATTTGTTTACATTTCTAGAACAAATCGAGATCATTCGAAAAGATACTAGGAGACAGTCTAACCATGTTTAATTGGTAAACACGACAGATCAAAAGAACTAGCCCCACCCATCTATGAAGCGAACGTCTGCTTAATAATCTAATTTAAGGTCAAGCAAAGTTCACGCACGGGGAAATTGTGTAAAACGTTATACATAACAAAAGAAACTGAGAAAATTTTTACGACTCTAAATGACGGTAAGAATATGTCCAACCTTTCTTTGGTCGTTAGAGTTCACCCCCTTTCGACCATCAACAATCCCCAACAGAGCACTTCTCTTATTTCCAATAATTCCCGTGGTTTCTGATCTTCCCGCGCACAAAACAAAAGATGAATATGTTTAAGCAATGGTGGATTTTATTTTAACACAACTACTAACCCGGTGGACCAATTTTATTTTTACCTCTTAATAGATATAAACCATTTAGATATTATATCTGTGCGCATGCATCTCACTCAGCACTCAAAACCAACAAGAGACGTTTCATAACGCAATATTCCTATAATAAAATGGCCCATGGTTTTATAACGCAATATTCCTATAATAAAATGGCTCATGGTTTTATAAAGCAATATTCCTATAATAAAATGGCTCATGGTCTTATAACGCAATATTCCTATAATAAAACGGCTCATGGTTTTATAAAGCAATATTCCTATAATAAAATGGCTCATGGTTTTATAAAGCAATATTCCTATAATAAAACGGCTCATGGTTTTATAACGCAATATTCCTATAATAAAATGGCTCATGGTTTTATAACGCAATATTCCTATAATAAAATGGCTCATGGTCTTATAACGCAATATTCCTATAATAAAACGGCTCATGGTTTTATAAAGCAATATTCCTATAATAAAATGGCTCATGGTTTTATAAAGCAATATTCATATAATAAAACGGCTCATGGTTTTATAACGCAATATTCCTATAATAAAACGGCTCATGGTTTTATAACGCAATATTCCTATAATAAAACGGCTCATGGTTTTATAAAGCAATATTCCTATAATAAAATGGCTCATGGTTTTATAACGCAATATTCCTATAATAAAACGGCTCATGGTTTTATAAAGCAATATTCCTATAATAAAATGGCTCATGGTTTTATAACGCAATATTCCTATAATAAAATGGCTCATGGTTTTATAACGCAATATTCCTATAATAAAATGGCTCACGGAAAAACAACAGAAAGATCTCATTACATTGAATGCTGCTCACGTTTGAGTGTCCCATTTTTTGGAGATTCAAATTTTGTATCTATTATTTTTACTCTATGTGGGTGAGCAAACCTTATTAAGATGAGCGTTTTTTTGCAGACCAAACGCGACTAATTTATCCCATCGCAAAATAAAATGTTATTCTCATGACAAATAAGTCCCACTTTGTTTCAGAAGCTATTTCAGAATCGAAGAATACGTAAATAATGCTTTCAAAATGGTGAAAACCCAGCTTTATTTTTCAAAGACCAGCTATCGAGGTTTAAGGGCTTTTAAATTCTTGTCGCTTTGATAATAAAAGGACCGGTGCACTTAAAAAATAACTTCTGCGTGTTTTATTTACAATTTAATAGCCAAAACTGTAAATTTTGCATTTCTAATAAGGACGCGACCAGAAATTAATGAATGGCTTAGAGATTATATTTTAAATTATTGTGCTTTACATACCTTGTTCGTGAAATATATCTTTAACTGTAGGATACCTGTATGATATTAGAGAGTTATTTGCTGGAACGTTGCTTTTGTTTCATGTAATTTTTGGCTTTTTTTTTACCGAACGTTCGAAAAACTGTAAGCGGAAATAGGGGGGGGGGGGGGGCGGCAACCTTAAGTGTGCTTTTGGAAATTTTGAGTACGCATGCGTATGGCCCGGGGAAGGGATCTCGGAGGAAAATACGTAAATTTATTAAAATAGGATACCTGTATGATATTAGAGAGTTATTTGCTGGAACGTTGCTTTTGTTTCATGTAATTTTTGGCTTTTTTTTTACCGAACGTTCGAAAAACTGTAAGCGGAAATAGGGGGGGGGGGCGGCGGCAACCTTAAGTGTGCTTTTGGAAATTTTGAGTACGCATGCGTATGGCCCGGGGAAAGGATCTCGGCAGAAAATACGTAAATTTATTCAAAAATTCATCAATAATCACCATGAAACTGTAACAGTTTTAAAAAATTGCATATTTATATCTTTAATGCTGTGGGGGAAAAAAATTACGCAACCTTTTGTAGGAACTAATTTGGGGTTTAAAACAGCGGCCCTTTGTTAAATTCTAACAATTACAATTGGTAAGAACGAATAAATAAACAAAGAAAAATAAAGGGTTAAATAAACAAAACCACCTGTGTATGGTACTAAGTAACTGCACACATTAGTTACTCAAGCGTTTGCGCTAAGACCGTTGGTTGTCACATTGGATTTAAATGCAATAAAAATTGGGAAAATGTGCAATACTTGGCGGGGCATCTCTGAGGAAGCCGAAGCAACACAGGATACGCCCATACCGAGGAAATGTCGCCTCCGGGGCGAAGCCGGAAAATTGTGCCACTTAATATATAGAAAAAAATTGCCCCAGGTTGCACCAGTTGGAATATAATTTGTTGGGTCCCTTGTCTTTTTTAAGTTTAATGGATTTTATGTTTCAGTTCACCATTAATGTCCTGTCTAAAGACGATTTCGGTGCCCATAATGTTGTCACTCGGTGTGACCGCCCTCGTTGACCCGCTGTCCTTGCTCTGGCCGAGGGCAACGTGGCACACAGAGTGACACTGGGCTGCCCAAACGGTGTAGAACCGTGACACATCTTTTTAATGTGTATGATTTTATAATTATTATCTCTACATTATTTGATTTCATTGGTTTTTTTGTGTGGGGACGGGATCTAAATGGATGCAAGGGTGGGTCCAAACAAAGTGTACGTGCAACAGGGGGCGGAGGGGGGTAAACATTTGACTTTTTTCGGACGTACTAAATGGTTGGTTGGTTTAAACACTACTTTACACTTTACATGAGCTTTACTTGCTTTTTCTTTGAATCCTGTATGATAGTGTCCAAAGTTCAGCTTATCCTATTGAACTAAAGTGACAGTAAGCACGCTGTGTCCTCAACCGCTACAGGAACACCTCGGGTGTGGGCAGCGTGCTGGAAACACTGGGCTTTTCATTATTGGCAGATCGGCAACGTACAGTTTTGAATACTGTGGTGGTCGAAAGAGAATTCCATTGTTTTTGGGGCACAGAAAGAGGACGATCGTTCACCGTATGTTTTAGTGCGAGTCTTGGGGACACAAAGAATAAGCGCGTCTGCGGAGGAGTGAAGCTGTCGAAGGTGTGAATAGACAGAGAGAAGTTCGGTTAGATAGGAATTGGAGGAATTCGAGAAAAATTCTGGCAGATAACAGAGAGTTTTTAGTCAATCCGTGCTTGTACCGGGAGCCAATGAAGTGAAGGAAGTAGTGGCGTGACGTGATCACGGTTTTTTTTTTTTTTTTTTTTTTTTTTTTTTTTTTTTTTTTTCTTTTATTTTTTCAGAGAGTTTTTAGTCAATCCGTGCTTGTACCGGGAGCCAATGAAGTGAAGGAAGTAGTGGCGTGACGTGATCACGGTTTTTTTTTTTTTTTTTTTTTTTTTTTTTTTTTTTTTTTTTTTTTTTTTTTTGTTTTTTTTTGCCTTTAGATTTACCATAGCAGCTGAGTTTTGAACCTTTTGTAACCTGTGCGCTCTCAAATAGCTCTTTTAACGGAAGGTGCACGTTGGGCTTTTGGTTGGTGTACACATGTAAATGCAGTTGTATTTTATGTGCTTTCAAATAATAGTACCGGGATGCTGTAGAATTAGTATTATCACATCATTCAGGGGCGTGTGTAAAGAATGTTTTGGGGAACCCAAGGGTTTACAGTCAAGTGTGTTCGTTTATTATGATGTATTATTACGGTGCCAACTTTATATAGTAGATCTGTTTGCGGGAAGGAGACGCGTAAGGTTGTGATTTAGCTCCATATCAGCATTTAGTAAAACCACCGGTACGTCCATTTAAGGGGTGGTGCTCCATCTTATGAGGATAGCAATGTCTCAAAGGCATCATTTGTTACAGACGGAACAATTTCAGTCCATAGAAGATTTCTCTTTTTTAAGTACGTTATTTACCTTCTGTATAATTAGTAAAAACTTCTTAAATTCCAAACACATTAATTCTGTTTGGATATTTTTAACTGACATAAGATATTGACTCGGTAATATCTTACATCTCAATTTTTTACTACTTCGTGATTTCCAATGGAGCTGAAACATTGTACACTTACATACCTCCGATGACAATGCAGCCATTCATGATCAGGAGGTCATCAGTGACCTCAACTTACCCCCGAGTCACGTCTGCGGATATTTCAGTAACGAAAAGAGATAGAGACATCGGATTTCGCTACAACGTTTCGATATGCCCGGGCAATCGTTTCTGATAACAATCAACGATAATAAACGAAAAGAGGATCTCACCGGGATCCCAACGGGATGGGATACACACAGGATTGAGAACCCACAGGGGTCGGGATACCGATTGGATCGGGAGCACACATATAAAGAGCTGTTGAACCCAATGTCCTATTTTTTGGATATTCAGAAAACAGATACCTCAACGAACTTGCAACAAAAAATATGATGAAAATCCCATCGAGTTATATAAATTTTATTGTTAAAATGTGGCTTTTCCTGAAACATAAATGATACGGTAGATAAAAAAAAACATGACTAGTTGCGTTTTTTAAAGGGTTAGTTGGGTTTGGGGGGGGGGGGGTGGGGATTACATCAAAAATAAAACAAGGGTTATCGCTAATTAAATATTCGTATTGATTTAAAAAATCATTCTCGAAAGTATCTGAATTATTTACGTTGGGGCATAAAACCAGATATTGTTAAAATGTGGCTTTTCCTGAAACATAAATGATACGGTAGATAAAAAAAAACATGACTAGTTGCGTTTTTTAAAGGGTTAGTTGGGTTTGGGGGGGGGGGGTGGGGATTACATCAAAAATAAAACAAGGGTTATCGCTAATTAAATATTCGTATTGATTTAACAAATCATTCTCGAAAGTATCTGAATTATTTACGTTGGGGCATGAAACCAGATACGACCTCAATCAGAAAGATTACGTGAGGTGTTATAATGGGAATATATATCTATCTGCCGCTATATGTTTCAGATTTAATGTATTCTTTTCACCCGTTTATTGCTCATGATACCTGTGACAAAGCACAATTTTTCATGATTTATTTAATACACTGTTATCATAAAATTGTATAAAATATCATTGAACTCCGCTGAATTCCGAATTACCCAACGAAGAAATTTGCTTAGAAATGGGATTCACGAGCCGCTAACCGAAATGGACACCCTGACGTAATAAAAGAGATCTTCTCCTCCATTCCAAGACAGAAGGGATATAATGACGAGCTTGGCCACTGGTCCGTGAGTAACTCGGGTGTCATCGCTCGGACATCAAGGGAGAAATGAGTTTGAATGCTCCACTTGTCGAGAGACAAAGGTTGACTTCTAGCACAACTCCAGACCTGTAGCCTTGCTGATAGGACGTCCAGCGTTCACTCACTTCTTTCATGAGATAGTGCTATCATGACATCCATCTTTTACTCCCGCCTTTCATGAGATATTGCTATCATGACATCTAGCCTTTACTCACTTCTTTCATAATATAGTGCTATCATGACATACATCTTTTACTCTTGCGTTTCCTAAGATATTGCTATCATGACATCTAGCCTTCGCTCACTTCTTTCATAATATAGTGCTATCATGACATCCATCTTTTACTCCCGCCTTTCCTAAGATAGTGATATCATGACATCTAGCCTTCACTCACTTCTTTCATAATATAGTTGTAACAGACCAAGCTGTCTGTAATTTTGCACACGACAATATTATGTCAGAGGGCGTAGTAATTTGAGCAGTCAGTTGTAATAACTAGTATTTCACGAGAAAAGAGGAGGAACTATATTTTTATAGCGTAGGTGAACTGCACGCTTTATTTGAAGAGGACTTGTTTTAACTTTCAATCATGTGAATTATTGAAGTATTGTAGTAGTGTGATTCAATTGTGATGTGGCGTATTATATAAGTATGTGATCATTGCATTCTGAAATTTTTGCAAGATGTCCGACTAGCAAGGCATATTATTTAATGTGGTTATAGAATGTAATAAAGTACTATGTAATTTTATTCATGGATGTTGACAACTCATTCATTGGGTAAGAGGGCAGTTTAGAGTTGAGGAGTGAGAGAATTCATTACATTACGGAAGTGATAGCTGCATCCTAGACAGAGTATTAGTTAACCATGCTACATCCGCAATAAAATAGCATGTGTTACAATAGTACTATCATGTCATACATCTTTTACCCCCGCCTTTCCTAAGATGGTTATTTCATGTTATCCATCGTTCACTCACTCCTTTCCTAAGATAGTGCTATCATGACATCCATATTTTAAAAGAGTCAACATTCGAGTTAAAACATCACACATGTTTCAGTACAAATGGTAATTATGTATCGTACAATAGATTTCTAGTCCACCTGTGTAGTTATAAAACTTTGCAACCAGGAATTCTCATTCGGAAAATTTAAAAAAAAATAGTTTTTACATGAAATTAACGTTATAGATCGAAGAGCTGGTGGCCTGGAGTTCAGGCCCTAACAAAGCCAAGACAAGCAAAAACTACCTAGCACCCCGGGTGGATGTGACTCGTTAGCCCTGGACGGCTTGCTATCCTAGCTTGAAACTTTTATTTACAACATCGGAAAGACTGGATTTAATCATAAAGACAAGTTTCCTTGCTATTTCTTGAGGTTTCCTTACATGTTGCTGTTGTAGCAGAGAGTAATTATTTTCTTTGCATCACATCAGTTATATTCAAAATATAAGACGTTTCTCTTATGTCATGGTAAGAACATTGCCTAACACGGTGTTGAGCATAAGTATTTGACACAAAGAACAATTCATTGTGCTTAGATGTGAAACTATCTTGCTAAATAAAATGTTACAAACTGTCGAAGTGTGTACGTCAAATGGCGGCCCGTGGGCCACATCCAGCCCGCAGAGGCCAAGCAAATAGCACGCGGACCACATCCAGCCCACAGAGGCCAAGCAAGTGGCGCGCGGGCCACATCCAGTTGTCAGAGGCCAAGCACATGGCGCGCGGGCCATTGCCAAAACGGTGAAATGAAGTTGTTGTCGTTTTTTTAAATATAAAATCAATTAATGTGTTGTTTTTTTTAATCTTCACAAACCGGTTACAATAAAATAATCATTCCAGTATCTTATACCTATAAGCAAGCAGCTTCACTGACCTTAGTCTCTCTGATACCCGCCCATACCTGCTTTGTGTAGAATTATTCTATTGGTTTGGGAAATATTCGAACATGACATCAATGAATGCGGAAAATAAAATTGAGAAATCGTTCGTACAGTATGTCGGTCGTTTAAGGTTAGTAATCTTAATTCAGTAAAAATAAAAGATTTTTGTAATAGATATGCTTAACCAACCACCTTCTATAGACAAGGAAATAACGTATAAGTGTCATCTTGCCGTATAGTGTCAGTCTCACCGGATAGTGTCAGTCTCACCGTATAGTGTCAGTCTCACCGTATAGTGTCAGTCTCACCGTATAGTGTCAGTCTCACCGTATAGTGTCAGTATCACCGTATAGTGTCGGTCTGGTCGTGTAAGTGTCAGTCTCGCCGTATAAGTGTCAGTATAGCCATATGTGTTAGTATAGCCTTATAAGTGTCATCTAGCCATATAAGTGTCAGTCTAGCCTTATAATTGTAAGTATAGCTAGCTTTCTCTGATTTAAAAAAATAATATAATTATCATGTGAGCGAAATAACTTACTTAACATGCTTGCGTCCTTATAAATCCAATCAATTTTTCTCTCAATCACAACCGAAGTGAAAAATTAACGTGTTTCAAATATTCTTAATTTTAATAATATAGTTAATTAATGGACACCATGGCTGGTGCTAGTAAGAAAACCAGGTTGGAATGGAAAAATCGAGCATTCCAGAAAGATTGGACATATTTATTTACATCACCGATTATGCCTAATGCGACACCAATGAGCTTGTTATGAATATAAATGTGTGTCGGCGGGTGAAGGGATCTAATGTGATGCGGCATTTTACAACGAAACTTTCAGATTTTCCATAAGTTTTCTCTGAAAGATTCCACTGCTAGAGAATCAAAGGTTGAGTTGCAGGTCGCTTCTCAAACACTTCCAAAACGTAATATATTCAGTTCAGCAAATCCATATCTCAGACACTTAAAAAAACGTAATACATTCAGTTCAGCAGATCCTTATACCCGACACTTCACAAACGTAGTCCATTCAGTTCAGCAAATCCACATACCAGACACTTCACAAACGTAGTCCATTCAGTTCAGCAAATCCATATACCAGACACTTCACAAACGTAATACATTCAGTTCAGCAGATCCCTACATCAGACACTTCACAAATGTAATACATTCAGTTTAGCAAATCCCTATGTCAGAAACTTCACAAATGCAATACATTCAGTTCACAGATCAATATATCACAAAATTCACAAACGTAATACATTCAGAAAATCCATATACCAGACACTTCATAAATGTAATACATTCAGTTCAGCAGATCTCTATGTCAGACACCTTAAAAACTTAATACATTCAGTTCACAGATCCCTATATTACAAAATTCACAAACGTAATACATTCAGTTCACAGATCCCTATATTGCAAAATTCACAAACGTAATACATTCAGTTACGCAAATCTATATACCAGACAATTCACAACGGTAATACATTCAGTTCAGCAGATCCCTATGTCAGACACTTCACAAACGTAATACATTTAGTTCATCAAATCCCTATGTCAGACACTTCACAAACGTAATACATTCAGTTCATCAAATCCCTATGTCAGACACTTCACAAACGTAATACATTCAGTTCATCAAATCTCTATGTCAGACACTTCACAAACGTAATACATTCAGTTCATCAAATCTCTATGTCAGACACTTCACAAACATAATACATTCAGTTAATCAAATCCCTATGTCAGACACTTCACAAACGTAATACATTCAGTTCATCAAATCTCTATGTCAGACACTTCACAAACGTAATACATTCAGTTCATCAAATCTCTATGTCAGACACTTCACAAACGTAATACATTCAGTTAATCAAATCTCTATGTCAGACATCTAAAAAACATAATACATTCAGTCCACAGATCCTTTTATCAAAAAATTTACGAACGTAATACATTCAGTACAGCAAATCCCAATTTTTAGATACTTTACATACGTAATTCATTCACTTCAGCAAATACCTACGTCAGATACTTCACATACGTAATACATTTAGTTCATAGATCCCTATGTCAGATACTTCGACGATACGCAGAATTAAAAAAAAAAGGTAAACTGAGGTTTTTCATAAAACAGGCTGATTGTTGTCAATTGCTTACATGAATGAATCTAAAGACAACACAGACGTGGTTCAGTTATGTTTACATGTTCCTTTTTAATGGAAGCTGTTTTCATGAAGAACTGCTGGTTTTAGTTTTTGCGTGCATCCATCCGTCACAATGTGACGAGGGTGAAGACTTCAGAAGGGAACATCATGTGGATGGTACAGCTTGGCACCAGTGGCGTCGCAGGAGATGTAGTAATGTTTCATTGTACCAATGTTATCCACCTACGGGACTCCATCTCCAGGTTTGAATTCAGAGTTTCCTTCTCATAGAAAGGTTGCCATCCAAGGTTAACGAGTACCGGGGGGGGGGGGGGGGGGGGGGGGGCTGAAAGTTGCTTTTGGCTTGAATTTAACTCCAGACCACCAAACTCGATATTTGCGCAAGATTGAGCCACACAGCACCCACTGGCTTTAATAGAATTGGAAAGTTTCACAACTGGAGTTATTTACAATTTCAAATAAGATTAAGTGGTTTTTCCACGGAAAATGGATTTGTTTTGATACAAATATTTGATTGGTAAGGGGCGATGCTCCCATCAATGTTAGGTAATGACAAGTTAATGCAGTAGCTCCTCAGATTCAGTTGCTGCTCTGTCTTTTCCTTCAAAGGGTTATATGCAGCAAAGTGAGCAGCGAGTTGAAAGAAACAATGGATAACGTGATGGAAATAATACATTTCATTTGATCATCATCAAGTATTAGGCACAGGTTATATCGGCAATTGAACTAACGGAAGCAGATTACAAAGACTTACTTATGTACAAGCACGTTCATTGGCTGAGTAAAGGTACACTATTGATGGCAACATGACGTTCATTGGCTGAGTTGAGGTACAGCACTTGATTTTTAATGAAAACAAATTATAAGTAACAATTTTCTCATACCTTTTTTATAATAACAGTGCAGAAAAGTAGCAAGGAAGTGCTAAGCGATAAGACAATGCTGTTTTTGGCAAATATTTGTTTTTTAAACGATGCCTTTCCTCATTTGAGACAATGAGTTTCCAACTGTAAGGAAGACACAATCGGATGATAGAGCAACTTTAACAATGGGGGGATAGAGCAACTTTAACCAATGGGATGATAAAGCAACTGTAACGATGGGTAATAGAGCAACTTTAACCAATGGGATGATAAAGTAACTGTAACGATGGGTAGATAGAGCAACTTTAACCAATGGGATGATAGAGCAACTTTAACCAATGTGATGATAGAGCAACTTTTACCAATTGTATGATTGACCCTTATAACAATTTCAATGATAGATTTGAAGAATATTCGAATTTAATAATGTGTGTTCGAGATTCTCTTAAAGTTCCTCATACAAGTGTTTTTTTTCTTCGACTGCTAAGAAGTTACTATCCTCTTTTAATGAAGTTTCTCTGCAGTTAGAATTTGGGGATATCAAAAGTTTCAGGGCATTGAAGGAAAATTTTCAAAAACGTGGTACTTTCTTGAGTTGGTTCGAAATGTTTCAACGAAAGGATTCAGCGAGAGCAGCTCTTGAATGCTAGAAATGTTTCAATATTGATACTCACAATGCTCGTTTCGAATGTCACTTGTGAATCCAGCTTTTTACACACGAATGCCACCAATAAAATCGGTCGAAGCTCACTGAGCAGTGACGGACTGCGTGAGAATAATGTCTCTGACTTCACATCGCCAACATTTGTTTTTAAATAAGCTCGGAAAGTGAATTCAACCTTTCCAATTAATTACATTTTTCAACAGTTCAACGTTTTTTTGGTCTTTTTTTCCCATTTGTTTTTCTATTTTTTGCATAACGCCATATCAAGTAAATTGACAGTTATTATTCATAGATTGTTCAGGAGTTAAAATTTAGCATATTACAACTGAAGTTACTGTGCTTTCATGTATTGAAAATTCCATCAGCAGGCTGGAAATTTGATAGTGTTAAATGTTTACAATACACTGTTTCATTTAAGGTACCCGTAGGCTCAGCCCAATGTATAGGAAATTTGATAGTTTTAAATGTTTACAATTACACTGTTTCATTTAAGGTACCGTAGGCTCAGCCCGATGTAAAGAAATTGTATAGCTTATTGAAGTTGCCACAAGACAATGGCTTAGTAGTATTGTATGAAAGATCTTACTAAACTGGGGTTTGTACCTCTGGTCCGTGACGATCCCCATCTTCTACATTTTGGCCCCTGGGTGAATAACCCTGATATCGCTGGTGTGCGTCTACTGACTGGCAGTTCATCAATCTCATGTTTTCTAGGGCAGCGGTCCCCAAATGGTGGTCCGCAGAACACCAATGGTCCGTGAGCATTATGTTTCCAGTCCGCACAACATAAATATTTATTTGGTCAAATAAAAAAAAGATCAATCTGGAACCGGTCCATGGTGTAATTTCAAAAATTATCAATTTCACAAATTATCGACCGAACTTTCAACCAAACACACCACAAGACTACCAAAACAGCTCAAGTATCATGACGTACCATATACGTATTGAAAACACGCTGACAAACCCGATCACAAGACATAGCAAAGTACGGGGAAAGAGTTAAAACGCAGTCTTTGCTTCTACGCCTTTACCTTCCTAACCACGCTTACCAATACTTCCTACAAAACTAACCTATTGCGACGCTTTCAGCAAGAAGATACACCTGAAAGCTCTATGGCCTCGAAAGTCCGATGAAGAAAGAAGGCCAATAGGGCTCACGAAGCGCAATATACCTCTTGTAATCCAACGTGAGCAGCATTGCTATTAGTATCGTATAAAGGAGAGTGCTTCCTATGACGACTCGACTTTGAAAGGTAACGTTATGCAGCAGTGGTTATAATACCGGGCTAACGTGCACACAAAAAAGATGAAGTAAGAAGGTAAAAAAAAAGGGGGGGGGGTGGATTCAAGGAAGTATTTATATAAGCTTTTTTTAAAAAAAAATTAGGAAATAATAGCGTACGATGAAGGAGCTGAGATGTGCAGCTTTCAGTTAAGTATAGATGTGTAAACTGCTGTATGACACAAACTGACTGAAGTCGTTGGTCAGGGGATTACTGATAAGTAATTGGATATTTTCAGCACGTTTTAAACTCGCCCTTGCGGAAGTATTAGTAATAATATAGTACATAATCTGAGAACGAAAAGCATCAGTTAGGTCTGAGTGGAAGGATGTTGTGAGAACCAAATCCCTACACGGGCTATAACGCCACAGTGATGGATGTATGTAGCATAGAATGGGTTGGGCTGTTTGCTCGGCTGTATTTAAAATGTTTTTAATTTTATTAAGAGACCCCAATATAGCTTGAAGGAAGTTATAAATAATAGACAGACTCTCTAAATTCAAAGGTTTCAGAGATTGGAACAACATGTCCATTTCAGAGTATGACAACCACAATCACGATCTTTCAACTTTTTCAAGTCCAATTTTATTTTCTCACCCAAGTCTAAAAAAAAATTATTTACAGAATCGAATGAAAAAAAATAGAGCATGGATAACATTGATTGGTGTCGAATTGTGACAGAAAAGTCAAAACTGAAAAGGCCAGACGTGGGAGACCCGGGTTAATGAGTCCTCTCCCCCTGTTGTCTGAACCGCTCTTACGTCTCTGGTCGACTGGCCGGGTTTTGTGAACTAATCCTGTGTGTTTTTCTTTCCTCCATGCCCCCCCCCCCTATTTTTTTTTTAACCCTGACCGCCAAGGAACGTTTTCGACCAGTCTGGGCCATGCTTTGAAAAGCAACATAGTAATGATGGACTAAACCTGAAAGTCCAGGCCAATGTACTGAGTTAAAAATGAACAAAAATTTTGCTTCAACCAGCCATACCGTAGAAAAATGCAGACAGACAGGCGCACAGACGCAGAGTTGTTATTATTTTCGTCGAATTATTACATTATTTGTGTCAAACGCCATTTATAGTATTGGCGCCCTGAATGTGTATTATAAGGCGTGTGTGGGTGAGTTTATTTTATAGGCGGGGAAAAAAGGGATTCCTCCGCGACCTGACAGCTCCACAAAGCAACCCGGCGTCCTGGTTGTAGTGTTAATAATCCTGGGACAGAAGAATCACACAAAATTTTGTTTGCTGCAAATAGTGTTTATATCGATATTTAAATATTTAAACAAACGGTCCTTGTGCTAACTCTTCATGAACGATGTAGAAAACATTGTTTGTTTTTAAATCCTTTATATTAACTTGTTTTTATTTTTGTTTTTTTTTGTGTGTGTCGGATAAGCAAAATCTTTGGACGGCTAATCGACCCACTTCCCGTAAACCTATCCAGCTGAAACTTAGCACCTACAATCGTTGCCAATGACAACACCTTCTATCAAATTTTCATCGCCACCCAAACCCCCTAAAATTTAGTTTTTCTTGTTTAGGAAGAAGCTGAAGGAAATAGGATGACACTGATTTCACGAAATAAAAAAAATTTCCAATAACTGACTAAATCAGATTTTCTTCTTTTTACAAAAAAAAAAATATCGTAAGTGCGTTTGCTGCGTTCTATTTTCTTATGTTTTTCTGAAATAGTTGATCAAATAAATATGCCGTGTAAAAACGATTGGGTCATTAGAATATTGATATATTTCAGGGTCGTGGAAACATGTGCGGTTGCGAGGATGGGTGGGGGGGGGAGGAAGAAGCACTAGTTGGGATTCTTATGAAGTGTGTTTTCTGTATTCATGTTTTGTCAAATTTCCACCACCCCTCCCCCACCCCCTAAATTGCTCAAAATTTCATTTTATAAAAAGCGAAGTGGCTATTCGTACCCGGGTACCAGAAGTGAGAAGTTGGGATTAAAAAAACTATCAAATGAAAGATAATTGAATGTACTTAATGTTTGTTAACTTAATTCTTCAGTTTAACTAAAATAAACTACCACAAATGACATCCGAATAGCACTGAGTCAAAATGGACCCAGACAGGCAGCGCCGCCATTTGCACCCGGGTACTATTAGACTCAAGCTATTCGGATCTCATTCGTGGTAGTTTATTTTAGTTAAACTGAAGAATTAAGTTTACAAACATATAGCCCATTCCATTATCTTTCATTTGATACCTCATTTTGTCCTACAAACCCAACACTACTATTTTAAATAGTTTTTTTTTTTTAATCCCAAACCTCTCACTTCTGGGACCCGGGTACGAATAGTCGCAGCCTTTTAAAAAAAAAAAGACTGATACGAAAATCTTTTCTCTTAGGGGTTGTTTAATTAAACCTAAAGGCTTCTGGACGTGGAACAATAGTGCAACGTCATTCCCATGTCTGCTAGCCCTCCGTAAACATGCTAGCTTTCTTTCCCGGGCACATCATTCCATGTACCTGAATTAAACACTCGACACGCCGGGTGTTTGCAAAACTCTCGTTCTCATCACTCGTGGACGTTTACCAACAGATCATCTATAGACTCACAGATTCTACAAAGGAAATTTTTTATTTTTTTTTTGTAGGGGGTGGGGGGGGGTGGGGGGGGGCCGGCTGCGCACCACAGCTTTGTCGATTCTCGGGCAGGGAAGACACGTTATGATTTCCTCCGGGCTGCTGAAATCCACAATTCTTGCGGGTGAAAACATGTGTATGGTTCTAAGCTGCCAGTGCCTGTGATATACACGGTGGGTCACGAAAGGGTATCCCGGCTTCCAGTGATTGTGTAACGAGATGGTTGGGTAAGGGGGTTGTTTTATTCAGTTACCCCCGAGTTATAGCAGATCTTCCCCACCCCCCTTTTTTTTTTTACAGCGGTCCCTGGATCTTTTGTAACTTATGGGTAAGAAATAAATAAAATAAGTCAGTTACTCATTTGTCGTGTCAAACATATGAACCAGGGCTGGAAATTTTTCTTGGCCAACCATGTGTATTAAAGTTACTTAACTCTTCGTTATATATATATATTTTTATTTATAGATATATATATATATATATATGTATATATATATATATATATATATATATAAACAATACCCGTTATCTTCATTGTCAAATGTTCTCATCAAATTGAATAAGGTATCACCAAAGTCTTCAATTAAAAACTCAGACTTTATTATTACTGTTTTTTTTTTTAAATATATTTTTTAAAACAATATTTTAGTTTTAATTGTGAAGGCAGGTGCACGGTTCATTGAACGCTGATCTTCATCTAAAGAAACAACTGTAGCGAAATGGTAGTCTACAAGGGTTCTTAAAATTTTATTTAAATCAATTTTCTAGGACCGACGGGATTAATTGGTTAATGTCAAAACACTTGAAGTAACAACCAAACTCAACGATTAAAGAGTGACCCCCTCTCATTGGCCGAATGTAAGTAACGGATATGAATAGTGTGTTGAACGAGTCATTTTAAAACTTTTGCATAAAATATGCACAATTTGAATTAGTTGACAATGTTAAATATTGCCAGTTTGTAATTCGCCATCGATGGCTTCATTGCCCCACCTTCTTTTAAACCTAGTTTTGGCTTACTTGAACATTGTCGCCTTTTTTTTTTCCACAAATTATTTAAACACATTTTTTTACAAAACAACCCCTTCCTTGAAAACTTTGAGAGTGGCTTTATGAAAACATCAATTTAATAACAAAAAGCGGAGGCAAAAAAAAAAAAAGAAAAAAAAAAAAAAAAAAAAAAAAAAAAAAAAAAAAATTCGCTACTAAACCAGTATATCGTTTAACGAAATACTCACCTAAAACAATTTTTGGCATGCCAAGAATTGAAAACACGAACAATTTGTTTAACAAAAATCGTTTCCAAAATGTGTTTTATATGTTTGTAATCCACTCACTACATTGTTGAAATAAAGTGCACCAAACCTTCGAAACAAAATACAGACTCAGTCCAGTGACGCCACCCCCAGTTCCTTAAACATTGTACTTATCATAGCGCTAACCAGGCAACCTCACAACAATGCTTTCCGCGAAAGAAAGTAAAAGGCGCGTACGTTTTACAACGCATTTGGCACAATGATACCAGCAGCCATTGTATACTTCCCGCAGACACGGCATGGAACACCGCGATAGCTTCGGTGCCGCCCAACTATGTGGCAAGGGGCAGCGGGGGTGACTGTGTGTGGGATCGGGAGGGGGCAGGATAAATGGGGGTTTTGGGTTGGGGGGGGGGGTGTTAAAGTGGATGAAATTTGAGAGATACGATGCCACCAGTGTGTGGGGTAGGTGTTATGATGGATTACCGTGATATCTGAAAGGAACTCCTCCAACAGATCAGATAGGTTCACGGTTAGATTAAGGCAATCAGCCGAACAATTAGCAGGGAAGCGAGTAATGGGAAAATGGTGAAAGACATACCAATCACATTTTCTGCTACCATCATGTTATGGTGGACTAGCGGACTAGACCGTCCCGATAGCCAGCCAGGTGAAACAGCGCGCATGGGCAGAGACACTGTAGTGAGGGTGTGTGTTATTGAAGTGTGTATTATGGACGCAAGCAGAAAGTCAACACCTGATTGAGAACTTGTATTTATGTTTATTTATATGTTTATGTTACTTGTTTGAAATAAAAACATTGAAAACATAACAATTAAGGCAATCAGCCGAACAATTAGCAGGGAGGCGAGTAATGGAAAGAATGGTGAAAGACATGCCATCATTATTCTCTGCTACGTAAATAATGAGTCTCGTGAGTTTGATTATGGAGTGTTTCTTTGTTTTGTTTTTTTTTTGTTTTTGTTTTTTGTTGTTTTTTTTTTGTTTTTTTAATTTTTGTAATTACGGTAAATATTGTAAATGTACATACGGTAAATATTTGAAATTGCAATGCTCAAATTAGTACCAAAAAAAATATAACTACACACAAAAATAAAGATTATTTAAAAATAAACTCAAGAGAAGGCATATAGATATTGCAGTAGCAGACACCATGTCACAGTGATAGTGCAGAAGCAGACACCATGTCAAAGTGATAGTGCAGTAGCAGACACCATGTCAAAGTGATAGTGCAGTAGCAGACACCATGTCAAAGTGATAGTGCAGTAGCAGACACCATGTCACAGTGATAGTGCAGTAGCAGACACCATGTCAAAGTGATAGTGCAGCATTACTTTATCGCAGTGGCTTAGCTAGGGTCAGTGTCACCCGGTGCGGTAAACTCCCCCCCCTCCCCAACTTCCAAGATGGATTTGTTATTGTTAAATAAGTCCACGGTATAATCAATGACAAGAACAAAAACAAATTAATTAAAGGTCAGTGGGTAAATATATTCAAGAACTGTATTAAAATATTTATAGGAGCCAGAATGAACAATACATTGATCCTGGGCCCTCAAAATATACAAGAAGAAGAAGAAGTAACAACATTAAGTTATAATTATTTTTACATACGGCGATAAATAAAATGCTCAAGTAACAAAACAAAAAGTTGAGAAGCGCTGGTCTAGAGCCATCTTCAAAGCAGATGATGACATCAAAATGATTTACATATTAGTCAAACTTATTTTTTAATGTACGGTAATACTTTGTCTGATTTTTCCCTTCAACCCAGATTATATCGGAGACCTGATACATCTGACCAACAGAATTTTCTTAAATAAATCTTGTGCTGCCGATCTCTTGAGATTATGTCCCATATCAAGCTGGAAAAAAAATCCAGGTGTGAAATAAGGAAGACTTCACCCAGATGGGATTACACGTTGGTTTGTTTCTAGGACAGGCTAAGTTGGGCTAAAATACCTGGCTATAGAGAGGAAGAACAGAGAAAATTGTCTACAAAGAATGGATTGGACTTTAAATTTAAAAATAAATATTCGTTAGTAAGTGTGGGGTTTAAGTGTGTGTGTGGGGGGGGGGAGTGTTCTGAGTGGGGTGTGGGTTGGTGGAGGTGAGGGTGAGTGGCCTGTATGTGAGTGGGTGGGTGAGTGGATGTGACGGGTTTGATATTGGAAGAAAAGAGGCTGATAATGTCGTAGTGGGAGAACTCTCTTAATTTTCATTGGTTAGTGGAACCTATATTCGGTGTAGCAGTTTATCAATTAACTATAAAAAAAATTTTCAGGACTTCATTCAAGTGCGCCACGGAACAGATGTTGTTTTTTTTTCACAAACATCAACTTTTACCGACGATTTTGATTATGCAAATAATGTATACATATTCTTATGAACATATTTTGAAACAACGCCCTTCAGTCGCGATGTTTTAGGATTTAGAAAACTTCAAGTCGAAGCAACAAATAGAAGACATTGCTGTGCTTTTTTAAAATCCTTTATATTAGCATCACTTTTGTCCGTTAAGGGGAAAATAGTACGATGGCTCATTGGCCCACTTCTCGTCAACCCATCGAGCTGAAACTTGGAACATAGACTTGTTGTCGATCATAACACAATTTAAAAAGTGTTCAGCTTCCACCCCCCTACCCCATCCCAAAAAAAAAATCAATTTCCCTGTTTTTCAATGGGAAGATGAAGGAAATAAAATGACACTGATTTCACGAAGTAAAATTCCCGAAAACTGCGCTAAATGGGATTCTTAAACAAAAAATATCGCAAGTGTGTTTGGTGCGTAATCTTGTCTTTTGTTTTTCTGAAATAGTGGGTGAAATAAATCTGCGGTGCAGAAACGGGGAGGTCATTAGAAAATAAATATGAAGTAAATAATTTTTAAAAATGCATACAAAGGATTTGTTCGGGTTGTTTAAAATGACGAACATTTAACGATCAGTTACAATAATAAAACTGAATAAAACTTAGCTGCTAACGTTTCTTGTACGTCTTGTGAAGTAGGAAGCTTGAACAAGAAAAAAAAAACGACCTAATAATTTAGTTAGTAAATGAAAGACTGCGTTAAACTCCGTGAAGGAAATAGAAAAACATGATCAGTGGAAGCTGCAAATGGCAAGAAAGGACAATAAAAGAAGAACGTGTCGGCTAAGAGCCTTCCTCGGCACACAGGACACATGAAGAAATAACAAGAAATAGAAAGTATTTTAAAAGACGGTAGTCAGCTAAATGTGTCGTAAGCGTTGCTTACTGATTATTTGAAACTAAACCAATGAATACAGACCAACACGGAAGCTAAAATAGGGAATATTTTAAAAATGTAACGTTGATACCATCCCGCAGACTAACTTGTGAAACCTGAAATAATCTATAACAGCTTCAAAGGGTGTTTTAATGTGACCAGTTGATTGAAATTCGGGATCCAAAAAAAAAAAAAGGGGGGTTGGGGGGGTTGTTTTGTAGTCGATGACGCTACTCTAAAATGCTTTCTGGTGTTGTTGTTATTTTTTTTGTGTTGTTGTTTTGTTAGTCAAATGTGTCACCTTGATTTACTTGTAAATACTGAGTGGTAGCTCGTCCGTCGAACAAAGATTATGACGATTTTAAACATCGGCTTGTTGCTGGGGCTTGAATGTGTCTGTGAATGCGCAGATGGCTGATAAGGCAGATTGTGGCATGAACTGTTCTGGTGAAGAAGGTGCAGGGATGGATGGTACAACACCAGGTACAGAGTGAACTCGGGCTTTTCCGGTTTGTCTTTTGTGTTCTGAAGCAGCTGTCCTGTCAGCCCCATGTTGTATTGAGACCCTGTGTATGGAAGAGGGCAACGAGTCTCAATCCCTTAAGGACTGTTCCCACATGTACGAGTCATTGTGAGATGATTTCAAATATACTTCCCGTGTGTCCTTAAAAAGTTTTTTCTGTACCTCAGCCAAACACCTCCCATGCTTGAGTTCACTCATAAAATATTATTTTGGGCAAGCGGTGGTAAGACATTCTCGCAACAAGGCGCGCCCAGCGAAGCTGGGACTGCATTAATAAGGAATATACGTTGGGGAGACCTGCTTATGCTAATACCTCAGTGTGTGGGATTTTGTCTTGCCATTTTATGTTGAGGATTTTTCGGAAGCTCATCGTTGTACAAACGGTTTAATTTCTTAACATGACGTTGATAAACTGACCATGATTCACATGCATATAGTAGCGGTGATTGCGCAGACTCTTGCTATTCGAAGGATTACCTCATCATCAAACGGTTACGGTTTTGGACAGCGTTCTGCCGATGTAAGAGAAGTTGATTACAATTTTAAAAGCCTTTCGCCATTGACTTGGATGTTGGGCTCTATGTTTGGTTTCTGTGGAGATGGTTGGCGCAGGACTACAGTCTTATTTATGTTGATGGTAAGAACATACTTTGTGCAGGCTTCTCAGAAGACTGCTACACTGCGTTGTATATCGGCCACTGATTCAGCATATGGGGCAGTGTCATCTGCAGAATGAAAGTCCCTGATAATGTCCATCCGTACCTTGGATTTAGCAAAGAAATGACTCGGTATTTGTCACAGGACTGATGTCTCATTTATGTTTGTACAAGAGAAAAATGGATGTGTCTTTAAAATTCTGTGGTATCATCTCTTTCTGCCACAAAAGTGGGAGCATCAGATGAAGCTTTTTAGTAAGGGCTGTAACACCTTTCTTGTAAAAAGTCTGCTTGAATTGATTCATCATCTGTAGCTTTGCAACACAAGAGAAGGCATATAGTTTGTTGCGTCGAGTTGTGGGTGGGGGGGGGGGGGAGTGGGATTCACTCTATCTTGATTGATTTTTTCCTGTTAATTCATGGCTTCGTCACCAGGTCTCCTTTATTTACTTGAAACGACTGAGCAGTGTGTGAGTTGACATCATTTTTGAGTACTCACAATATCATTTCATAATCAACTCACGAATGAGTCCAATGAAACAGTTTGCATTCGAAGGCATTATATTGACGGATATTATCTTCTGGAACGTTTCGTTTTGAGAAATAACATTTTATGAACTCTTATAAAGTCCTTTTATGCAGCTCAGACAGTCACTAATGCATTATATCAAAACTAGATAATATGAGCGGTGTATTGGGATAATACTGTAAGGCATAAAACTGCTTTAAACTGTGCTCCTTTCTCCTTGGTGCCACGAAGTCTCAAAATCTAATGATCCAGTTTTTACGCACGTAAATGAATTTGGTTACGATGTATTGTATACTCAAAAGGGGAAATTACAATTTTCCACATCCTTTAAATAGATAATTTAAAAATAGTAATTAAGGCGATCCTTATTTCTAAAGAAGTACCTGTAGGTTTTTCTGGCTCTAACATCATTTGTTTTTTATAAAAAAAAAAAAATTCTAAATAATAAAGGGCTAACAGACCCATTTTCACGCGCCTGAACAACAAAGGAAACTCTTTTTCAAAAAAATAGTTTAAAATTGTACCCACATAAAAAAATTAATCTACCTACCATTTAATTATCTGTAATATTAACGAATTTTGAAAATTTGAGAACAATTCAACACTAAAATCGTAATCTTTCGCCTCGCTCATGAACTTTGTTCATGGAAATCCGTTAAACACAGAATTCTTTAATCTAAAAAATCTTTAACAATTTTCACGTCTGTAATAGTATTATTGTTTTTGTTTTGAAATATTATTATTTTTTTTGGAAATATTATTTATCTCGTAAAACTTTCTCTCACTTTTCCATGATTGAATTTTGTTCAAACTGGAAAATAAATATGTTCTTATACTAAAGAAAACCTTAACAATTTTTTGTTCAAGACCCAGAAATGCATTTTTTGAGAAATTAAAAAAAGAAAAAATATATATTTTAAAATACTTAACATTAACTTCACTTTTGTTCATTTTTTTCTCTGTTGCTAAATCTTCGGAGGGCGAATAGACTCACGTACCGTCATTCTATACAACTGAAACGTGGTGCATTGACTCGATGCCGATGCCAAACACATTCGCTCAAATTTTCAGCTCCCTAACAAACCGTAACAATCAGTTTCTCCTGGTCTTCAATTTGGGAGGAATGTTAATGATTTGTTCAATGATTGCGTGTTTTGGTGTTGAGATTAATTGTGGCGCTGTTTCTATGTGCTTTGTAGTTGTGACGTATTTGGTTTTAAATATGTCTTGAGCCTGTTTGGCTTTACACACACTGAGCGCGATAAAAAACCGTTACTAACCAAAAATCAGTCGCCACAATCACATAAATGATAAATCTCGTACAATCACATAAATGATAAATCTCGTACAATCACATTTTTAAATTTACTCTTTACCCTCTTGATTTATGAGTTGTTTTTTTTAATTTACTCTTTACCCTCTTGATTTACGAGTTGTAATAGAAGTGTGCTGCCCACAGATACTACTTACCAGCTAAGTGCTATTTCTTATTTTTATAACGTTTTTTCTGTTGTTTTGTTCGCTGACGAAGGCTTTCTGCCGACACGTTCGCTGTTTTGTTACGTTTAATTTTTCAGGTTTAACCATACTCTGTTTTACTCATTTTATTTTCTTCTAAATGTGATCAGTGATTGAATTTGAAATTTTAATCCTGTGGCATGTTGGGCATTGTAGTAGAAGGTTGATGCCTTCATGTCATAAGCTTTCAGGTTTTTTCTTCTCTAAGCAAATTGTCAAAGATATCATGTAATTCTTAGAAAATAATGAATTTATAGTTTTAATATTGATTGACCCAACAGATTTAAGTGAAAGCGCCAAACCTAGTTGTTCTTCTTAATGTTATTAATTATTTTCTAACCTTTTTATTTGGTCCTACTTATTTTATCTTCCCTATTTATTACAGTATATTGCTATCAACTATTTCAATATTGGCAGTCTAATTTGGGCCTGGTAGTTTATATCTCACAATATTTATCTGCATGCCTCTGTCAATGATAAGCTAAATTGGCTTTCCTGTACCATTGTGTTGCTGCAATTTTTTTATGTATCTTATTTTTCTTTCCTGGTATATTGATTATACTTGTATATTTATTGCTTGGACCAAGTAAAAATATAGATGAAAGAATGGGGGTAGCCATTATATCTCTCAAGACTCCTTGTTCTTAAGCATATTTTTTTCATTGCTTTTTTTTACTTTTTGTAACTTATGTTGCTTTTACTTTGGTTAATAAATGTCTTCCACCAACACTGTGACCAATAATGTCCAGTCAGCTGGTCGATGATTTTACGATGCTTTGAGTCAATATCGTGTAACATGCAGTACTAGGCCTATATAACAAATAGTTTGCGCTTACTAAAATTTAAGTGAGAGAATGGATCTTGTTGTTCAGATGATCCTTTTGTTAACTTCACATTGTGATACCTGACACTTGTGCCAGCCATCTTGATGTGTATGTTATTTTAAGCCAATGGTTTGATTTGTTCACATGTGCCCACACTTTTCATTTTTTTGGTCAAAATAGTAATCTTAGCTTTGAATTTGATTGGACCCTGGAATGAAAACAGCATGCACCTACATCCCTGGTGTGCACCTACATCCCTGTCAATGATCCATTCCTAACTGCCTTAAGCAAACACCAGCCTTGCCTTTTTTCCTATATTGTAAGATGATCATTGGATAGATCATGAATTGTGGTTATGAGAATCCCATTTTATGGTTTCAACAAATGTTTGTCTGTGCCAATTTTTTTTTTTTTTTTTTTAAAGTATTACTGAAAACACAACACTGGTATATCCCTCAAATTTTAACCAATAATTAAAACTGGTTGAAATGAAACCTTATATTCATGAATGTATTATTAAATAGACATCTTATGTGAATATGGCTTAAGGGAGCTCCAGTCTAGAAGATTATTTTGTTATGTTGTCTTGGTACAAGTCCTGTGATTCATTGTAGCAGCTAGTCTTTCCATCAGACTAAACTTTGTAAATTGTTGTTTTAATATGTATAAATTTGTATTGCTACTGGATATAGTTTAACTCTGCACTGATTGTGTCTGATATTTTTGTATGGCTTTTAAATTATGCTTTATGCCAGCATTAATGGCTGTTACTTGTTACGGCTTGTTTTGAAATTTTATTTGAGCAGAAGTGGAATAACTTAATATATTATATATAGTCTATTATACAGATTATCAAAAGCATTATAATTTTTATTTTCCATTACTTTGACAAACTAAGATCTCAGTGTTGAGTTCACTAATAATGTTAGAAATAGAGTTTAATTGTGAGATTATTTTTAAAATATGTTCATTCATAAGACTTTCAACTAATATGGCCTTATTATGAGACATACCCTTTGTGAGTGAAGAGGGTGTAAAAAAAACAAACATATATTTTATCTGTATCATCCACTAAATGGACACTATATTTTAATGGACTATATTTGCTATCAACATTCTTCAAGTTAATTTTTTAATAATAAAACAAGGTGTGTGGATCCGTGTGTTAATATCTTTCATGTTTACAATGTACATTTATTTTGTAGTGTTGGGGAAAGATGTCGCTTTTCATATCTGTACATGTAGATTCTAATTTGTATATATAGCACATTCTTTACCATTTCCTACAGATTGTTACATAATAAGATTTTTTCGACTGGTCTATTTTAAAAATATTTATTTATGTGAAGTATTCTTTGTGCTTCATGAAGGAACATGACAAGCCCATCTGCTTGTTCTCATTTTTCTACAGTGCTTACAAAGTAGCTTGAAAGGTTTTCCATTTTTAAAAGAAATCTTTCTATATCCTAAAGTAGGTCCTATACTATTCTCCACATTCCATTTGTGATGTTTACCACAAAGTGAGATACATTTTTTTTTGTTGGTATCATTGTCTTGATACATTAATAAGCTACACTTACTTTGCATTGTTCTTCATAGCCTAACACAGGCAGCTAACCTTTCTGCTCTGAATTTTTAACAATTGAAAACTACTGATTAGATGGCAGTGGACTGCCCATTTACCCGTTACTTGTTCTGAAAACTACTGATTAGATGGTAGTGGACTGCCCATTTACCCGTTACTTGTTCTGAAAACTACTGATTAGATGGCAGTGGACTGCCCATTTACCCGTTACTTGTTCTGAAAACTACTGATTAGATGGCAGTGGACTGCCCATTTACCCGAGTGGACTGCCCATTTACCCGTTACTTGTTCTGAAAACTACTGATTAGATGGCAGTGGACTGCCCATTTACCCGTTACTTGTTCTGAAAACTACTGATTAGATGGCAGTGGACTGCCCATTTACCCGTTACTTGTTCAAAAGCCGACCCCCCACCCCCATTTATTTTTAGCCTGAAAAGAGTGTAACCTGTTCATAAGCCAAACTTCCTCAAATATTAAACCCTTAGAAGCAATAAGGTACTAAGAAAATAATAATTTAATTTAGAAAAAAAAATTAGCCTGTGAATAAAAAGACTTAAGTATAAACATACAGTATTATGTATATCACAGACACTCACTTAAACTGTATACAGCAGGGGTGGGCAAACTACGGCTGCCATGGCATTTTGCCCAGCATCTCATATTATGCGGCACTCGAAGGCATTTAGGAATTTTTAAAAAAAATTACTTTTTTTAAAAGTTACTTTGTTGAATTGTACAGAATTTCATGTACCGTCATGGTTGTTTTAACATTTTTGATCAACTTTCTTTATAATTTTCTATTTTTTTAATTAGTCCTTGACTTTTGTCATGTCATGTAATGCTTAATGCGAATTTACCGATTTTAATATAGAGAAATGTTTCTCGACACAAAAATTGGACATTAATATACATGCGGCCCCCAAACAGCTTTACATTTGTCAATGTGGCTGTCCACACAAAAAGTTTGGCCACTCCTGGTATACAGTAACCATACTGAAATTAAAAAAAATAGGACTTTGGCAATCTACATATACAATTTCATAATTCAGTCTAGGTACTTTGATAGCCAATCATGGCAATAATAAAATGATGCGTGACCCAATTTAGCAACTGGCCAGTTATACACGTGGCATTATTTTGACTTCCATTAATTAATCTTTTCTTCATTGTTTCTATAACTAGAATTGAATCAATGAATTTGGAGAAAATTATAAAGATCTCATATGACCCGCTCATAAGCCGACCACCCCACTCATTCCCATGAAATATTTCCAAAACAATTCAGCTTATGAATTAGAACATACAGTAGGTTTTCAAGGTTTAATCTGTTGACTTGATGATGATGTCTTACTTTGTGGTATGTCTACACAAATCATTTATCCCTCTGCTTCTTTGCAGGCTTTGTTTTTGAGATGTGATTTATTGAAGTTGAGAAAACAGAGAAAGAAATAATTTACTGAATTTCCTGACTTTTCAATGACACAGGCCTGCACCTATCTTATACATCAATTTGTGCCTTGTTAGTGATCTATGTTATTGACCATACCAAAACCTTGATAGGTCAGCCTTGGTCTTTCTGTGTGATGAGCATGTAACACTGGATTCTTTGAACATAAAATATTCAAGTTTTATGGATAATATTGCTTTGTTAATTGATCTGTGTTAAGAAATGACTTGTACTTTTGTTTTCCCAGCAACATTCCCAAAACTTGTCCTATTGAGGTGTCTAAACTGAACTTTGTTAAAACTGATACATTTCATGGTAGCACAGACTGGAAGGATTTACCTCTGATTTCTTCTGTTTTTAGTACAACTCATACAAATTATTTTCTAATGCAACAAATTGTTTTTTTTAATAAAAAAAAAAAAATATTAAAAAGTTGTCATTTTCTGTTGTGTCTCTGTACAAAAACTAAGTGGATAAAAGCAAATAAGTTCTTTTACTACTTACTACTGGGCTAATGAATTTGTTGCCTTATTTTTTGTGTCTAAACTGAACTTTGTTAAAACTGATACATTTCATGGTAGCACAGACTGGAAGGATTTACCTCTGATTTCTTCTGTTTTTAGTAAAACTCATACAAATTATTTTCTAATGCAACAAATTGTTTTTTTTAATAAAAAAAAAAAAAAATTAAAAAGTTGTCATTTTCTGTTGTGTCTCTGGACAAAAACTAAGTGGATAAAAGCAAATAAGTTCTTTTACTACTTACTACTGGGCTAATGAATTTGTTGCCTTATTTTTAAGTACAAACCTCATAATTAATTGAGATTGGCAAAGTTGTTTTTGTTCTAAATTATACAAAGAAGATGTTGTAAGGTTTATTCTAGTCTTTCTCATGTTATTTGCTTCATTATCCCTAATGTGTCCCAAGTTAAAAGAAAGGGGCAGTAAATCCTATTTGTTGAAATTAGAGTTAGGAACCATTAATGAACTTCATTTGAATGTCATTGACCTTTGCTATTTTAAAATTTAAAAAAATAATTTTAATTTTCTTGATATTTAAAAAAAATAAAAAATTACTGTTTCATATATCATTGTTAATTTCATTGCTAAAAATGAATAAAGATTTATTGTATTTACAATTTATTTTTAAGATGTTAACTTATTTAAACTTATTGACTTATGATGCAAATATAAGGATATAATACTGTTTGTTTTTATTGAGTTGTTTTTTTGTTGGTTGTTTACATTAGGAACTAAATTTAAAAAATTTAGATAATTTTAAAGCTTTTATTCTGTCTTTTTTAATTTACTTTACTTCCCTATAACAATAAATTATTCAACAAGTCAAGGCATATTTATTATAAGTATAAGAATTAATTACAATAATTGTTTTGCAGGGAAAAATACTTGGGAATATTTTTCTGAGTAATTTCCCTTTCTGTGACTGTAAATCTCATGAATTAAAACACTGATTTTTGTGCTTGCCTCATTTCTAACTGCTGTAATATATCTCAGCTGGCTTTTTAGAGGGATCTCATTCTAATACTAAATAAATATCTATGTATTTATCTTAATGACAGAATGGCATGTAACATAGATATAGATAAATTTGATGTAAATAGAAGCATGTCAATATTACATCATTATCTCAGATTTGATGTTTCTATTGATCATTTTAAGTTGACATTTCCAGCAAAGCTCTGTTCTATGAGAAACATATCTTATCACAAAGGAATTACTCTCGTATTACTCTCACCATTTGTTTATTTTTAAAAAATACAGTAATCTTACTTTCACTTTTATTTTGTTATGATGGTGAAGTTGTATCCATTGTGCATGTAGTTACCTTGTGTTATGGCAAAAATGATCACATTAAATTTTCATTTAATTCTGAATGTAGTGAAGCATATTTTGTCAAGTGGGTGATAGATGAAAGCTCACTACAGTTATTGTTTGGAGACAGAAATCACTGTCAGTGATAGGGTTGATCATTGGTTTTATTCTTTTTATTTTAGTATGGGCTGAATTGGGCCAAGGAATGTTTACTGTGTTGCCATGGAGACTCAAACGATGTCTGTATGAGTTCAGTAGTGATCTATGAAAATAAAGCTTTGTCTACTAGCTTAGGGCCTTTGATCTGTGAACTCTATGACAAAAATAATAGAATTTAAAACCATATTCCTAATCCAAATGAAACTTTTCTGTGCAAGGGTTAAAAAGATGTTTGTCATATTTTCTTTCACTCTTACATACAAAGCCTTATGATATGTATACAATATATTTCATTGCTACTTATTGTTACTTAACCATATTTTATGACAGTTGTATAACATCATACATACCTGAATACATTGGATATAGCTGATTATTTTTAATTATGATTTTTTTTTGTAACCAATACAATATGATGAAGGAGGAACCTTGAACTTCGCACATACACTTGACAATATGTGTATCAATGTTAGACCTGTATCATTCATTCAAATAAATTTATACTTCTCTGACACTTTGCCTTGTATCAACATTTGTGTTTTTGCGTGTTTGATAAATGTTTCTGTGTATCTGTTTGTAAGGAGGCCACCAAACCATTAGCGAAACATTTAAAATGATCTATGGTTTAGCAGATTTAAAACAAAAAAATTTGAATTGAACTATTTATCCACAAAGTCATCAATACATGCACTATTTCCATGGCCTTAGTTGTTGATGTTTCATTACACTTACAGCTTACACTTCTTGTTTGGTGCAGTTTGATGCATTTCACACTACGTTTCAATTTAATGGAACAGTTGTTTCACTTATTGCAGATCAACAGATGGCGCATCTGGTCTTGTGGCACAATTATTCTATTTGTCATTTCTTCTGATATTAAACTCAAAACTTTTGACTTGATGACATTATAAGAAATTTATCAAAATGTTGCATCACAAAATTATTTGTTAGATACGCCAGTCATACCCACTTTTATAAAAATCAGATTGTGAAAAATACGATAAATCGCCAATACTACACTGCAAATATATAAATAACATTTTGGATAAAATTAATTGAAGCAAAGTATTTTGTTGGTAGCACTGTTGGTATTACTTGTTTTTCCTTGACATCACACTTGGTATTACTTGTTTCTGTGTGACAGCACTGTTTCTTTACTTGTTTCTGTGTGACAGCACTGTTTCTTTACTTGTTTCTGTGTGACAGCACTGTTTCTTTACTTGTTTCTGTGTGACAGCACTATGTCTTTACTTGTTTCTGTGTGACAGCACTGTTTCCTTACTTGTTTGGGATCTTTTAGCTATGTACCAGCCAGTGGTCAAATGTTGGAATTATAAAGATTTTTTTTTTTTTTTTGAAACTCCTTTTTGACGTCTTCGCCACTAACCATCCCAATAGAAATGATTAACTGGGTCACATAAATAGTGAAATAATCTAATTTAGCGCAGTTATCGGGATTTTATTACGTGAAATCAGTGTTATCATAGTTACTTGCTTTTCTCTTTGAAAAACAGGAAAACCTGACTTTTGAGGGTTAGAGTTCGGAGAGGCGAGGTGTGTCTGAAAATTTGATAGAAAATATTGTCACCTGCAATGAGTCTATGTGCCAAGTTTCAGCTCTATAGGTTGACGGGAAGTGGGTCTATTAGCCGTCTGTTAATATAAAGGATTTAAAAATTATAAGTGTTCCTGTGAATACGTGAATTTAGTTTCTAGAAATGAAATCTATTAATTTTAGAGATGGTCCCACTGTTGTACGAAGGGGGTGCAGAAAGGGGGAGGGGGGTGGGTCCACCCCAGGCGGCACATTTCTCTCTCTATATATATATTGATGTGCGGGACTTTCGGTCAATGTTAGATATTGACGTGACCAACATCTTGAGCCTCCCCGGTGGCACCAGCCCTAAATACGTCAATGTAGTAGAGAGATACTTTTGAAAGTTGTACTTTTGAAAGTTGTCTGCACTCTAGTCACTTCTGTTAGACGGCAGTCGGTCCACACTAAATAATCTGTTGAGCCAGACAGCGGTGGGACCACACTAAATAATCTGTTGGGCTAGACAGCGGTCAGACCACACTAAATAATCTGTTGGGCTAGACAGTGGTCGGACCGCACTAAATAATCTGTTGGGCTAGACAGCTGTCGGACCGCACTAAATAATCTGTTGGGCTAGACAGTGGTCGGACCACACTAAATAATCTGTTGGGCTAGACAGACGTCGGACCACATTAAATAATCTGTTTGGCTAGACAGCGGTCTGACCACACTAAATAATCTGTTGGGCTAGACAGCGGTTGAACCACTCTAAATCTGTTAAGTTAGTCCAGTGGTAGGCAATCTAATTAGTCAAAAGAGCCAAAAATCAGCAGCAGGACGATTAGAAAAAAAATTGTGAGCCAAATTTCTTTCAAGAACCATGTTTTTCGGAGTCAAAACCGATTTGTGGCCGACTGGCCGAGCCCCACGCAGGGCTCTTGAGCTACGATTTACCGACCACTGGGTTAGACAGCAGTCAGACCACACTTAATAATCTTTTAGGTTGGACAGCAGTCAGACCACACTAAATAATCATGTTATACAACAGTGGAACAACACCCACTCGCATAGGATAGGGTGAGACACCAACTGCAGTTTTTTCTTCGACAGAATGGCTAAAACAGTGGGCCACCCCTGGTGGTACAAACCCCAGCTACACCACTGGATCACCCCCACCCCCAACACCTATCTCTTCATCCGCCAGGGGTCTACATCCGTTTGATGTGTATTGTCTTGTCTTTTTGCAAAGGGAGGTAATGCAAACGCAAAGACAGCCCCAGCCGTTTCAAACTCTAGCTACATCGCTGCGTTGATCATGTTCCGAAGATTGAAAGGGCGGCAACTTACATATTTTTATTGTTAATGAAAGCCGATAAACATGATGAGATCCAGGTTCCAGAATCATCTACCCCCACCCCACCGACCCATTTACGGATTTCGGTCATTTCTGTTTTTTTGTGGTATTTGTTTTTAATTTGAGCTCATTGTGATTTAGACCTATTTATAAGCAATAACAAATATTATGGTTAAAAAATTGTTTAAACATTGGTGATCATTCAATAATTATATTGAAAAAAGCGAATGCAAGTAATAATTCTTCACATTTTTCAGCATCCGGCGATTGTTAAAAAAAAAAAAAAAAAAAAAAAAAAAAAAAGGTGGTTTAGTAGGCATATTGTTATTTGTTTAGTTTTAACTCTTAAACTTAAACAACCTGCCTGTCGCTCGATGGCAGTGCGATCAAAAACGTATCATTCCCAACCTTGTGACATTGAGCTCATTCCCTAGTATCACACAGACATCAATAGACAAACGCCATGTGTCGACAAGGGGAAACACTTTTTTGTTCTCCTCCTTTGAGGTTTCGTCACAGTGCTAAAACATTTTTAGGAAAAAAGTATCGAGTGGTTGCACTAATTCCTTTCAAATATTAATTTTTTAAACGGGAGAAACTCAAAAGCCGACAAATGGTGGTGGTTTAACCCATCACACCAAAATCAAATTGGCAGCAGCTGCTTCCTTCACCCCTCCCCCCCCCCCGTGTAGACGTACCCGAGAAGGAAAAAAAAAAAAGTTAAAAAGATAACTCTAAAAATTAAATTCTCAGATCTCACAACTGTGACATGAAAGCAAAAACATCAGGCCCATTTTACTAATATAAACATGACAGCAAAAACATAAGCCACATTTCACTGATATAAACATGACAGCAAAAACATCAGGCCCATTTTACTAATATAAACATGACAGCAAAAACATAAGCCACATTTCACTGATATAAACATGAAAGCAAAAACATCAGGCCCATTTTACTAATATAAATATGACAGCAAAAACATAAGCCACATTTCACTGATATAAACATGACAGCAAAAACATCAGGCCCATTTTACTAATATAAACATGACAGCAAAAACATAAGCCACATTTCACTGATATAAACATGAAAGCAAAAACATCAGGCCCATTTTACTGATATAAACATGACAGCAAAAACATAAGCCACATTTCACTGATATAAACATGAAAGCAAAAACATCAGGCCCATTTTACTAATATAAACATGACAGCAAAAACATCAGGCACATTTTAATGATATAAACATGACAGCAAAAACATCAGGCCCATTTTACTAATATAAACATGACAGCAAAAACATAAGCCACATTTTACTGATATAAACATGACAGCAAAAACATCAGGCACATTTTACTGATATAAACATGACAGCAAAAACATCAGGCACATTTTAATGATATAAACATGACAGCAAAAACATCAGACACATTTTAATGATACAAACATGACAGCAAAAATGTAGGGATGTTTTACTGATGTAAACATGTTAAAATTTGAAGTACAGAAGTTCTTGGACGCTTCAGACATGTCTTTCTCGAAAGGCGATCATACTTCCATAGCCGAAGATCAGGTCGAAGCTGGTGCAAGGACTTCTTCATTCAACTTTTTCACCTTAAAATATTTTAATACCAGCGTTTTAAAACCGTCCCACATTTTCCAATCATAAAATTGATTTTGGTTACCTGTTAAAATTGTGAATGTTAAACAAAAGATTTCACTATTGATATTAACTTATTTGAACAGTGTAACGTATGAAAAAAAATTGAACAGAGAAGAATTAGAAAGATGTAATTAGAGCCTGCTCCATCTCCGTCTTAAACATCAACATATTTAATTACTACTGGGCGCATTTTTTTTAGTGTAATATTTGAAGAGGAAAACCCTGCACACAACATTTCTTTCCAATTACTAAAATCACGGCAGTGTTTGAAAATCAAACAACTTTTTCAATGCCAAAGACAACCCTTATGAACTAACTCGTTTTCACAAATCGTTCTTTAATTAGGCCAAGTTCTGCGCCCCTCACCCACCCCCACTCCGGTTCCAATTTCTTCATTCACAAAAGATCCCCGCAATCAATGTTTTTTGCGGTTTGACAAAAATTGTTTCCCCTTACCGTACCCATTTTTTGGTTCATCATCACATGACACAAGGCCCCTTTTCCAATCCGTTGACATCGGTTAAATCGTGGCATATGGAACCTGTTTAT
Source organism: Lymnaea stagnalis (assembly GCA_964033795.1). Classification (NCBI taxonomy): domain Eukaryota; kingdom Metazoa; phylum Mollusca; class Gastropoda; family Lymnaeidae; genus Lymnaea; species Lymnaea stagnalis. Next base: position 289,654 of record CAXITT010000045.1, on the reverse strand, counting down.
TCATCCCTTCAAGAAGATTCGCCCGGCTCTGCCTTTAGTGCTGTGTAGTTTAAATACGGGAAAAAAATTACACGGCGTCCCGGGTTTATTTTGTTGAAAGCCGGTATTTATCCGCGCCGGTGTTTGTTGCGGGGGGTGATAGGGGTGATAGGGGTGATAGGGGGGGGGGGGGGGGGAGTGAGTCCATTCATGTCAAGATCGAGTCTGGTATCTCAAGCGTGCAACTTCCGACACCCCAGTATCGATTCGCGCCATCTCGTTTGTTACAGCGCTCGTGTGGCACTCGTCAAAGATTGACTAAAGCCGATCTGATCGCCGGTGACACCTGGCGCCCTCTATTTGATCGCAGGCGGACGACAATTAAGGCAGGATCTTCCGGTGGGCTTCCAATACTCGAAAATGGCCCCGGAGTTAATTGGAAGCTATGAAAATTAACTCAGAAGTTGCCTTTCATCTTTAGGAAGATTTGGTGCATCGATTATTTCCTGGCGTTTTTTTTTTGTGTGTGACCACGGGGAGAAAGTCTCAGAAAGTATCATTTTCTGGGAAAGGGATTCTCAGTTCGGTGCCAAAATCGTCTTGAGATAGGAAATTTATTTTTGAATTAAACGATAAAATGCCATGTACTTCACAAAGACATGGGGCGCTAAAATCATATTTTACTGGTCCACCCGAGGGCGTCCATTTCGTACACCACAACATATTGAAATATAGATTCTTATAGTGAATGAACAATTATAAAAAGAGAAGGGTTTTGCCGTTTCCCCCAGCGTTATCGATATAATTTACGCGTACCCCAAGAAGTCCGACCTATTCCCCCAGGGTACGCGTACCACAGGTTAGGGAACCGCTGTAGTAGAGCAAAGGTTTGCAGCCCATTGTAGTCGACCTGGTAGTGGAGTTGCGAAGGAATTAATGTCGGGTTGCCAAATGAAACAATAGACTAAGAGAAGTAGTGATTTTAAAATAGTTTTCTTGTTTAATTCATTACTTAAAATTTTGTAAAAGTTCAATCAAGACAATAGATATGTCGCCAATGACATTAAATATGTCGCCAATGACATTATATTGGACAATTATGTTTTAAAATGTTTTCCTGTACAAGAATTTACACTATATAACCCCCTCCCCCTTTTTTTCCCCCAACATATCGTGACAAGGGCTCTTTGCTTCTATTTCAGTGGCTCTTAACCTGGGTTCGATTGAACCCCAGGGATTAGGTGAGTCAGTCTCAGGGGTTCGGCGGAGGTCCAAAAAAAAATAAAATAAAAAAAATAAAAAATTATTTTTCCTATTAAGAAGGGTTCGGTGAATGCGCATATGAAACTGTTGTGGTTCAGTACCTCCAAAAAGGTTAAGAACCACTATTCTATTTGAATGTGGTCGTGAGTTGAAAACGCTTGAGAATCTGTGTATTTTAGTTAGCGAGCTTGTAATGGTAGCTCAGTGCATTTGACTAGATTTTGCAGGTCTTGGCTTATAGCGACAATGTTTGGATATATGTGCCTCACTGAGATCTAAAAAAAAAACAACAAACACATATTAGAATTGTATTCCGAAAGCGTATACCCGGGAATCCACGAGATGAAAAAAATTATCGTTAAGTCTTGTTTAGTAAATATCGTGCGGGAAGAGAAATCCTACACACTACCAAAGCATCTATCTCATTGTTTAGTAAATATCATGCGGGAAGAGAAATCCTACGCACTACCAAAGCATCTATCTCATTGTTTAGTAAATATCATGCGGGAAGAGAAATCCTACGCACTACCAAAGCATCTATCTCATTGTTTAGTAAATATCGTGCGGGAAGAGAAATCCTACGCACTACCAAAGCATCTATCTCATTGTTTAGTAAATATCATGCGGGAAGAGAAATCCTACGCACTACCAAAGCATCTATCTCATTGTTTAGTAAATATCATGCGGGAAGAGAAATCCTACGCACTACCAAAGCATCTATCTCATTGTTTAGTAAATATCATGCGGGAAGAGAAATCCTACGCACTACCAAAGCATCTATCTCATTGTTTAGTAAATATCATGCGGGAAGAGAAATCCTACGCACTACCAAAGCATCTATCTCATTGTTTAGTAAATATCATGCGGGAAGAGAAATCCTACGCACTACCAAAGCATCTATCTCATTGTTTAGTAAATATCATGCGGGAAGAGAAATCCTACGCACTACCAAAGCATCTATCTCATTGTTTAGTAAATATCATGCGGGAAGAGAAATCCTACGCACTACCAAAGCATCTATCTCATTGTTTAGTAAATATCATGCGGGAAGAGAAATCCTACGCACTACCAAAGCATCTATCTCATTGTTTAGTAAATATCATGCGGGAAGAGAAATCCTACGCACTACCAAAGCATCTATCTCATTGTTTAGTAAATATCATGCGGGAAGAGAAATCCTACGCACTACCAAAGCATCTATCTCATTGTTTAGTAAATATCATGCGGGAAGAGAAATCCTACGCACTACCAAAGCATCTATCTCATTGTTTAGTAAATATCATGCGGGAAGAGAAATCCTACGCACTACCAAAGCATCTATCTCATTGTTTAGTAAATATCATGCGGGAAGAGAAATCCTACGCACTACCAAAGCATCTATCTCATTGTTTAGTAAATATCATGCGGGAAGAGAAATCCTACGCACTACCAAAGCATCTATCTCATTGTTTAGTAAATATCGTGCGGGAAGAGAAATCCTACGCACTACCAAAGCATCTATCTCATGCCCCTGGCGTAGCGGTTCGAAATTTGTTCCTCAAGATGTTTTTTCCGCGATGAGTAAAATCCCGGGAAACGAGAAACCCTGGCAGCGCGGTGACGTCATAGATGCCACTTCTGAAGACAGCTGCTTATGAAAACCGAGTGCGTCTCTCGGCGCTTGCACGTTCATCGGCCAACTCTCAGATCCCGCCATTTTGCCATCAGGGAATCAATGGAAGTGCATCGAGAAAGTTCTGGTTTCGTTTTTAAGATTCTATCATTCTAAGAGCGCATGCGCGAGTGTGTTAGAGGAAGCATCATGAACGTCATTGTACGGATTCAGCCCAATGATCTATGTTTACATGTATACATGGGCGCCCGCAGGTAGGGGCAAGGTGGGCACTTGCCCCCCCCCCCCGGGTTGATTGACTAACAAATTATTAGACACAAAATTTATTAAAGTAAAGAGAAAATAAAGAGAAAGTAACTAAGCTGATGTCCTGTCGGTTCGTTCACCATACAAATACGCTACAGTAAATTAAAACTATATTAAAACATTACTAAAAAATTTTTATAATTTAAAGCCAGTATCCATGAGCACAATAAT
>CAXITT010000045.1:257535-272580 GCA_964033795.1 Lymnaea stagnalis | reverse complement strand
TTTTTTTTTTTTAAATTTTTTATTTTTTTTTTTTTTTTTTTTTTTTCCATTTTGAGGGCCCACGATCATTTAATGATCATTTTGGCTCCTTGTTTGAATTCAGAGTTACCCTTCTCTTAGATTAGTTGCCTTCCGAGGCTGACGTGTCCCATCCATCCGGGGATGCTTGGTCGGGCTTTGGCTGGAATTTACTTCATGTTCTCCTTGAAAAACAGGAATAACGAGTCTTGGGGGGTTTTGAGTGGCGCTGAAAATTTGATAGAATGTGTTGTCATCGGCAACTAGTCTATGTGCCAAGTGTCAGATCGATTGGGGCAAATGGGTCAATAAGCCCTCCGAAGATTTTTCCAGCCACGAAAAAATATGAAGTGAAAATAAACGATTAAAAAAAAAATTAATTTGACAATAAATGACCCCTGATGTGTTCCGGGGTGCTGATATATTAATGTGTGTGGAGCGCCCCCTCTCGTCATTTGTATGCCCGCATCTGGCGCTAGTTGTGTGTAGCTAACCGACCAGTGACTAGCTAACTGACAAGTGTGTAGCTGACTGACCAGTGTGTAGCTAAGTGAACAGTGTTTTGCTAATTGACCAGTGGGTAGCTAAGTGACCAGTGTGCAGCTAGGTGACCAGTGTGTAGCTAAGTGACCAGTGTGTAGCTAAGTGATCAGTGTGCAGCTAGGTGACCAGTGTGCAGCTAGTTGACCAGTGTGCAGCTAATTGACCAGTGTGTAGCTAAGTGACCAGTGTGTAGCTAAGTGACCAGTGTGCAGCTAGGTGACCAGTGTGCAGCTTAAGTGACCAGTGTGTAGCTAAGCGACCAGTGTGCAACTAACTGACCGAAGACACATTAGAGTTTGATCGATGACTTTAACTATTGATTAGCTGCTGTGTACATTTGATTGAGGCTTTTCATTCCCTGACTTTTGGCCTATGTCTTAATTCAAGGATAATAGGAATTTCTTACCTGGACACCGGGGAATCACGCAGTGGGTTAATTCTATTTAGAATATATTATACCCTGGCAATGGAATGGTTTTATCATAGTTAATTACGATTGGTGGGTGTCCATTATGGGCAAAATTAATTAATATTTCCGTGAAAAACACATTCGATATAATCAAGCATTCTGAGTTTTTCGCCCACCCTTATTCTTTTCTCCCTTTTTAATGTAGTGTACATGTATATATATATATATATATATATATATATATATATATAAAAGAATGAGCTAGGTTCACATAACGCCCAAAGGGAGATATTTTTTAAGTACGTTCGGATTCATAAAAACAATAGCATTCTGAGTTTTTCGCCCACCCTTATTCTTTTCTCCCTTTTTAATGTAGTGTACATGTATATATATATATATATATATATATATATATATATATATATAAAAGAATGAGCTAGGTTCACATAACGCCCAAAGGGAGATATTTTTTAAGTACGTTCGGATTCATAAAAACAATCATAGTTATTTTCTATTATTTTACGGAAATCGAATAAATTTAAATGTGCAAAAAAATATCTTAAATCCGCTTTTATTTTAGTAAAAGTTTAAATATTATTATTATAAATTACAAATACATTTAAAGTATCAACTAAGGCAAGGAACTATTTTAAGCATTTTAATGTGTTTGAAAGTTATGACAAAAAAAAAATAATTCTTAAAGAATTACACCGTAATCACATTTATCGGGAAAACCCAGACATCAGTAGTTTTTAGTGCGTCTTTTAGAGCGTTGTTAATATTGCGAAATAAAATTCAAATTAATTCGTTCTCAATAATCAGGCCAATGACGTCATAGCGAGAAAAGACCAATTTTGCCAAAACACTTAGGTTTCTTTAAATTTAATAACCGTGCTTGACAAAACTGATAATGTATTTTCCCTTTTAAAAGTAAACTTAATAAATACAATTGATTGCTTTTTGAATTGTTAATAAAACACACACATATTTTAGCTTTGAATATTTTAACATTTAAAAAGTTTTGTCATTTTTATTCCAAAAATATACTTTTATTAAAATTATAATGTAATAAATTCTAACCTTAAATATAATTCTAATAAGAAAATGCCGTTTAAGCCAATCAGTGCAGCGCACTTCAATAGCCAAATAGCATTCACTAATCCACTTATAACTCATACAAATAAGAACGAATCATAAGAAGTACAAAATATGTTAGTTTGGATATGGAAAGGACTACAATCCAGTGAAAGATTTTCTAAATTTATTTAAATCTGGGTGGGGAGGGGTTGTTCACTTTGCCCGAGGCAGCACAAGATACGTCTCAAAATAAAGGAATGAATTGGATAAATAATTAGCCCTCTTTGGTATATACATATCGGAGGTACGATATAAGATGTGTACATTTTTACGAGGATGACAATATATTTAAATCCTATGGTATTACATTTGTGAAAAAAGGTATGCCACTTTCTCTTTTTACAAACTTTTATGTGTTCATTTTGCTCAAGGTTGCACAAGATACGTTTCAAAATAAAGGAATGAATTTGATAAATAATTAACCTTCTTGGGTAAATACATGTCGGAGGTAGGAATTAAGATGTCTACATGTTTACGTGGATGACAATATAGTTAGCTCCTATGGGATTTTATTTATGAAGAAAAGATGTTACATTCTCTTTTTACAAAATGGGTAAGTTCATTTTGCCCAAGGCAATACTAGAATATATAACCCGATGTTATCGGTATCATAATGGTAGGTGTTTGCGATGATTTCTAACTGCTATTTTTAAAAAAAATCATCACAATCCATAACTTTAAAAAAATTATGATGTTTACGTTTCTATCATCATTAAATTTTGAGATGTGTTCATCTGCTATATATTATACGCCTACCCTACTCCCTTTCACGCTCCTAAACTATTTTCCCCCTTCTAATCATGACCTTAATTTACACAGTCTAAAAAATCACTAATTATATAACATTTGTCCCTAAAGAAGTACATTGATGGACAATTACTATGCTAGAGAAATACTTTAGATTTACCCCTTTTCGTGCCCTTGAATTAATACTTTTTTTTTCTCTAAAAATTAGATACGTCTCAAAACAAAGGAATGAGATAGATAAATAATTAATTTTCTTGGGTAAATAAATGTCGGAGGTAGTAGATAATATGTGTATAGTTTTAAGTGGATGACAACACCGTTAACTCGTATGGTATTCTCTTTAAGAAAAGAGATGTTACATTCTCTGTTTTACAAATATTGATAATTTCATTTTGCCCATGGCAATACAAGATACGCTTCAAAATAAGAGACTGAATTTGATCAATAATTAACCTCCTTGGGTACATTCCTATCGGTGGTAGGAAAAAGTATGTGTAGGTTTTTACGTGGATGACAATATATTTAAATCCTGTGGTATTACATTTGGGAAATAAGAGATTTTTAATTCTCTTTTTACAAATAAACATATTTTTACCAATTAAAAAAATCAATGGCGTTACATTTATATAAGCATACCCTTAAAAATCAAAACCCAATCATTTTACACACTTGAAAATGTAATTTTGAAAAATAGAGATGGGTAAATATTTACTTTCAAAAAATGAAAATATAATTTTGCTTTTACTTTGTAAAAAGTAAAGAGGTGTGTATTTTTATGAGATGAATAATTTAAATTAAAAAAAAAATATACTCGTCATTTATAGGCGTAAAAAAATGGTTGCGAGATTCTTCTTTAGATAAAATAATTCTTTGTTTTACGAGTCTCTGATAATATATACTTTTTTTAAAGGCATAAAAATGTTTAAATTTTTGATTAAGATATAATATATGTCGAATTCCTATCATATAAAATATACTTATATAATATATATATAGTTTTTGATGAAAATTTAAGATTAGTTTTTTAAAACAATTTTTTAGAGAAAAAAGTTGTAATTCAAGGGCACGAAAAGGGTTAAATCTAAAGTATTTCTCTAAGGTAGTAATTGTCCCTCAATTAACTCCTTTAGTGATAAAAGTGATATAAGTAGTGATAAGTTAGACTGGGTATTGTAAGGTTATGTTTAGAGGGGGAAAAAGTAGTTTAGGAGCGTGAAAGGGAGTAAGGTAGGCTTATATTATATAGTACATAAATACTTCTCAAAACTTAATGATGTTAGAAATGTAAATAGCATTATATTTTATGTTTATGAATTGTGATAATTTTTTTTAATAGCACTTAGAAATTTACGCAAAGGACCTATCATTATTATCCCGATAATATCGGGTCATTTATTCTAGTATATATTTATATATATATATATATATATATATATATATATATAAAATGTAAATTTAATTGTTGATACTGTTTTTTTTATGTGTGCTGATGAAGGCATTTGCTGAAACGTCTATGTCTGTATCTTGTAAAATTATTATTTAAGCTGAAATAAATTGTTTTATTGACACATATTTTGGGGTCTAATTAATCTACTTGAAAGCTTTTTCACAGTCCAAAAACGCTCTTATAATTTGGAGAAAAGAATTAAACGAATGTAACAAACATGCTCCGTTTTAAACCAACTTGTGACGACTTCGTTATGAAGCCAACGAAGACTAGCAAACTTATAACGATATCCCGGGATGGGAGAATTTAAATAAATTGGATACTGAGACGAGAAGAGCGAACAAAAAAAAAAAACAACAACTGGACATGGCTTTAGAATTTTAGGGGATATGATTGGAAATGACTTTCATTTTCCCGCACACATACACAAAAGTCATTCAGTCATCCAGACACCGGCGCGTTGTAACAATGTGTTTCTTCAGCTGTTTGATTGTTAGGCCACGAAATGACCATTTCCCCCGACCCTCATCCCCATTATCCTCACATAACTGACCACATCTCATTTGTCAGAGAACGACGGTCAGGTCACCAACACCCTGTTCGCTCCAAATCTATCCCATAATTACCCCCCCCCCAACCCCCGACCCGCGTCCCCCCTCCCCCCACCTTTCTTAGCCTCCCCACCATCAGACTTGATCCGTCAGTTTTACAGGTAGCCCCTGACATAACCACCGTGACACTCAGGGACGACAACCTTTTCGATCGATCCTCCCCCGACTGCCCTCCCCAAACAAGGAATCCTCCCTTACCATAATCAGTGTCTGAAAGGCAAAGGGCACAAATTATAGCAATAATTGTCTCATCTCAGTTCCTTTAAGCATGAAAAATGAACGGCAACCCTATCGTCTGCCGGCTGAACCCTATCGTCTGCCGGTAGTAATCAAGCACGAGTCCCCCCCAAGAAATTTGCATAAAGCGCCGCGACGCCGAGTCAGTAGCCTTTGTGGAGTCGTCCATTGATGTCTCCTGAAGAGCTGTAATTTCCTTGTTCTCGTGCTTCCGTCTTGCTACTTTCAACCCAGTCCAGTCGCAGGGAGGCCGCTCATGCATTGCGGACCACTCTTTAAAACACATAATGAGCTGTATGAGTCCATTAGTCAAATCAAACAGTCGCCAAGTATAAGATCAGACTCTATCTAACCAAGTTGTTACATAGAGTCATTCGGATGGAATGACAAGTCATATAAAATCTTTTAGATATCGTAACAAGTTGTTATTTAGTTATAACAAAAATAAACTAACAAGTCATATGAAGTCGTTCAGAGAAAATAATAAGTAGCTGTATAAAGTCATTTTGATAAAATAAGTCATAATGAGTCGTTGATATAAAGTGATGTCATCTCTGGCCATGAGAGACACTGCCTATAATATTGTTTCAATATTAATAAAATAAATGTTAGAGACACTGCCCAACATAGTTTCAATACCACTTATAATTTACTGTGGGAGGCACTATTAACATTATTTCAATACCACTTATAACTTACTGTGGGAGGCACTCCTAACATTATTTCAATACCACTTATAACTTACTGAGGGAGGCACTCCTAACATTATTTCAATACCACTTATAACTTACTGTGGGAGGCACTCCTAACATTATTTCAATACCACTTATAACTTACTGTGGGAGGCACTCCTAACATTATTTCAATACCACTTTTTGAGGTATTCTCACTGTGTTTGTTTTTATAACACAGCTCATCTCATCAATCTCTGGTAATCCTACAAAAATAATGGTCATCAAGACCTTTAGTGTCTTCATAAAGACCTGATAGTCTTTCTTTTGGTGTCGTCATAGGGAAAATAGACCAGGATGCAATAGATGACCAGCAGTGTTTGTGTGGATGTGTGTGAGTGTGTGGATGTGTGTGTGTGGGTGTGTGTGTGTGTGCTTCTGGGTGTGTGTGGGTGTGTGGGAGTGTGTGTGTGTGGGTGTGTGTGTGCTCTTTATGCGTTTACGAGGCATGATATGTCGGAATTTTCATTTCGTCAATGTAGTGACGACTACGGAATTCGATCTCCGGTGCTAGTGCGTTTTCTGAGGTATTGAACTCCAGTCCACTAGACTGGGAATTGAACTCCAGTCCACTAGACTGGGAATTGAACTCCAGTCCACTAGACTGGGAATTGGACTCCAGTCCACTAGACTGGGGATTGAACTCCAGTCCACTAGACTGGGATTGGACTCCAGTCCACTAGACTGGGGATTGGACTCCAGTCCACTAAACCGGGGATTGAACTCCAGTCCACTAGACTGGGGATTGAACTCCCGTCCACTAGACTCGGAATTGGACTCCCATCCACTAGACTGGGAATTGGCCTCCAGTCCATTAGACTGGGGATTGAACTCCAGTCCACTAGACTGGGATTGGACTCCAGTCCACTAGACTGGGAATTGGACTCCAGTCCACTAGACTGGGGATTGAACTCCAGTCCACTAGACTGGGAATTGAACTCCAGTCCACTAGACTCGGAATTGGACTCCAGTCCACTAGACTGGGGATTGAACTCCAGTCCATTAGACTGGGAATTGAACTCCAGTCCACTAGACTGGGAATTGAACTCCAGTTTACTAGACTGGGAATTGAACTCCAGGCCACTAGACTGGGGATTGGACTCCACTCCACTAGACTGGGGATTGGACTCCAGGCCACTAGACTGGGATTTGAACTACAGTCCACTAGACTGGGAATTGAACTCCAGGCCACTAGACTGGGGATTGGACTCCAGTCCACTGGACTGGGGATTGAACTCCAGTCCACTAGCCTAGAGATTGAGTGCCAGTCTACTAGACTGGGGATTGAACTCCAGTCCACAAGACTGGGGATTGAACTCCAGTCCACTAGACTGGGGATTGAACTCCAGTCCACTAGACTGAGGATTGAACTCCAGTCCACTAGACTGGGGAATGAACTCCAGTCCACTAGACTGGGGATTGGACTCCAGTCCACTAGACTGGGATTGGACTCCAGTCCACCAGACTGGGGATTGAACTCCAGTCCACTAGAATGGGGATTGAACTCCAGTCCACTAGACTAGGGATTAAACTCCAGTCCACTAGACTGGGATTGAACTCCAGTCCACTAGACTGGGGATTGTCTCACTTTAGACCGCTTGGTCACCCAGGACCAATAATAACGCTCAGTGTATACAAACTTAACTTCAAAATAAACTGCTCTCACCTACGTAGTGAGTCCTGAGTAGTGAGTCCTGAGTAGTGAGTCCTGAGTAGTGAGTCCTGAGTAGCGAGTCCTGAGTAGTGAGTCCTAAGTAGTGAGTCCTGAGTAGTGAGTCCTGAGTAGTGAGTCCTGAGTAGTGAGTCCTGAGTAGTGAGAGCGAGTCCTGAGTAGTGAGTCCTGAGTATTGAGTCCTGAGTAGTGAGTCCTGAGTAGTGAATCCTGAGTAGTGAGTCCTGAGTAGCGAGTCCTGAGTAGTGATTCCTGAGTAGTGAGTCCTGAGTAGTGAGTCCTGAGTAGCAAGTCCTGAGTAATGAGTCCTGAGTAGTGAGCCCTGAGTAATGAGTCTTGAATAGTGAGTAGGGAGTCCTGAGTAGCGATTACACACATATCCCACCATTGACAGTGTTGATTTACCATCAAACTCACCAGTATTACTGTTTTATAGATGGAGATTTAAAAAAATAAATTTGATGGATATTTTCAGAATATAAATACGGATTTACGGATTCAAATTTTAAAAATATAAATATAGATCGAGATTTAAAAATAAAAAAATATAGATCGAGATTTAAAAATAAAAAAATATAGATCGAGATTTAAAAATAAAAAAAATATAGATCGAGATTTAAAAATAAAAAAAAATATAGATGGAGATTTAAAAATAAAAAAATATAGATCGAGATTTAAAAATAAAAAAATATAGATCGAGATTTAAAAATAAAAAAAAATATAGATCGAGATTTAAAAATAAAAAAATATAGATCGAGATTTAAAAATAAAAAAAATATAAATCGAGATTTAAAAATAAAAAAGTATAGATGCATACTTTCAAAATATTTAATATAGATGGTGATTAAAATATATAAATAAAGATTGAGATTTAAGACAAATAAAGATTGAGATTTTAGACAAATAAAGATTCAGATGTTTAAAAATTGTAAATATAGAAGGATATTTTAGAAATTTGAAAGAATTCACTTGAGAAGAAAAAACTAATTGTAAGATTTTGTACTCAAGACTTGTATTGAAACATTCCCAAAATAGCATCGGGAATTACTGAGCCCACAAAAGACGCATTTCACTGGCATCGACCTGATGAGAAAGTTTAACTAAAACCTCGCCAAAAAGAAGAGAAAAAACTTGGTGAAAACTGTGCCACACGCCTCCATTCCGTTCACTCACAAACTGTAGTTTTAAGATGGAGATTTTTCAGGCGCGGGAGACAACTCCTCGAAGACGGTGAGTAAAGCAGGGGGATTACGGTTCTTAGAACATTGATTTCCGCCCAATTTCCTGCAAGTTTTCTCCCTTAATGTCACTCTTCATTTACAGAGTCTTGGGAGAAATGTGCCCGGGATTACAGACCAGCGACAACGGAACACGCGTATATGTTTAATCTGGGATTTTTATCCCCTCCTTCCGGCTGCCAGAAAGAAAGTCAACCTCGAACGAGTCAATTAATAATGAGAAACGGGTTGATTGTAGTGGTCTTTAATCATGTGACAAGCTGCCACTTCCGGACGAGCCACAAAAGGTTTTGAAAGCTGACGGTGGCCGGACGGGTTGAATTGAAATTTGTTCACAATATTTTTTTCCCCCTCTTTTTTTTTTGTCTTCTTACCATCTTGCTGTGATTTGATGTTGTTTTTTGGTTGTTAAAGCTTCCATTGTTTGGTCTATTTTTGCTAAAACTTCTACTCTTTGGTTTATTGGTTTATTTGTGTTAAACCCTCTTTTGTATTGTTTATGGATTATTTTTGTTAAACCTTCCATTCTTTTGTTTATTTTTGTTTAACTTCTATTCTTTGGTTTATTTTTTGTTAAACTTCTATTGTTTGCTTTATTTTTGTTAAACTTCTATTTTTACATTAATTTTAAAATTAAATGTTAAAACTTATATTCTTTAGTTCATTTTGTTAACCTTTCATTCTTTAGTTCATTTTGTTAACCTTTCATTCTTTTTTTAATTTTGTTAACACTTCCATCCTTAACTAATTTTGTTAACCCTTGCATTCTTTATTTAATTTTGTTAACCCTTCCATTCCTTAGTTAATTTTGTTAACCCTTGCATTCTTTATTAAATTTTGTTAACCCTTCCATTCCTTAGTTAATTTTGTTAACCCTTCCATTCCTTAGTTAATTTTGTTAACCCTTCCATTCCTTAGTTAATTTTGTTAACTCTTCCATTCCTTAGTTAATTTTGTTAACCCTTCCATTCCTTAGTTATTTTTGTTAACCCTTCCATTCCTTAGTTAATTTTGTTAACCCTTGCATTCTTTATTAAATTTTGTTAACCCTTCCATTCCTTAGTTATTTTTGTTAACTCTTCCATTCCTTAGTTAACTTTGTTAACCCTTCCATTCCTTAGTTAATTTTGTTAACCCTTCCATTCCTTAGTTAATTTTGTTAACCCTTCCATTCCTTAGTTAATTTTGTTAACCCTTCCATCCTTTGGTTTATTTTCGTTGCTCCACCGTTATTTCATGTCTTTAAAAAAAAATGATTTCATGAAACCATTTGGTTTTTATTTCCCCGATACTGGCAACAACAATAAATAGGCGAAGGGTCCCAAACTACTCTGGACTTAAACGCTCTCAAATTCTTTTCTTTCCTATCTACAGAAAATAATTTTACCAAGAGATCTACATTAATGTGCAAGACGATAGCACTTGAAGCGGACGGTGTTTATGATCTATGAACAACTTCAGAGGCCCTGTGTTTAGATTGCTCTAGTGGTAAGATATTCTCTTCGTTACGGTGTTGATTCATTGAAGTGATGACATTGCATACGTGCAAAGTGGTGAACAGAATAGTTTCATTTATTTGCATCAATAAACACAATTTTTTTTTCCTTATCTGAGAAATTATCAAAATAATAAATTAAAATTACGTCTTTCTTTGTTGTATAGAGTCATCAGCTAAGTGTCCCCAACATGTTCAATGGCAAGTTAACGTACCAAAGAAGCAAACTTATTTTAAGGTCTGCTTTCTTATATTATCCTTTCTGTTTTTTTTTTCTCTCCAAAAATAGAAACTCTGCCATTAACGGCCAATGAGTCATGATCATATTATTGCCGCGCGCGCCCAAGCCCAAGCAATGGCAATCAATTCAATGTAATGGACGGTGTTGGCTATTCTTTATTTAATGAAATAGTTCCAGTGTAGGGATATATTAAAAAAAAAAATATAACAGAACAAATTAACAGATGGGCCGCGCATGCCCTGTTATGACATACCCGCGTCCGCACCGACCGTGGTCACGTGCGCGTCGTCTGGTGCTTCGTGTGAGCACCGTTTTAAGATTCACCAAGTACCTGCGTTTCTCGCGTCGTGCCATATGCGCCCCCCTGGCGTCGGGCGGGATCGCTGTGCGCTCAACTGTGATTATAGCAATATAATCTGTCAGCCCAACACCGCTCGGAGCGTTGGTTCGAATCCTTTTCACATCGCCACATTGTCCATTTTTACTGGGTTTACTTGAATGTACAAAATAGAATTGTCCTTTCAAAGGAATAGTCCAGCAGTTAAATATTAACCCAAAAGCCCTATTTCTACTGTGCTGTTTCAGTTCATAGAATATCGAAGCGATTTACACTGCTGTTCGCCTAGGTCAGGGGTCTCCAAACGACGGCCCGTGGGCCATATGCGGCCAGCTTGACTCTCTCATCTGGCCCGTGGAGACCTTTTTTGTCTAGGAAAAAAAAAATTAAGGAAATTTCCGTGCATCCTGCCAAGATGAGCCGCCGCTTACGTGGACGTTATGTTTTTACCGAATTAAAATAGAGGCGAGCAGTAGTGTGTTATGTTTTCCAACCGATCATTACATTGCAAAATGATGAACTGCACCTGGAGGTCATTGAGTTGCAAGCAAATGACCTCCTTAGCGACAAGCTAAAAGGACTGTTGGGTTTTTACCAGTTTTTGCCCAAGGAGAGCTTTCCTGATGTCAAAACGTTTGCATCAAGGTACCTTTCAATCTTTGGAACAACATACCTGTCTGAACAAACATTTCAATCTTTGGAACAACATGCCTGTGTGAACAAACATTTCAATCTTTGGAACAACATGCCTGTGTGAACAAACATTTCAATCTTTGGAACAACATGCCTGTGTGAACAAACATTTCAATCTTTGGAACAACATGCCTGTGTGAACAAACATTTCAATCTTTGGAACAACATGCCTGTGTGAACAAACATTTCAATCTTTGGAACAACATGCCTGTGTGAACAAACATTTCAATCTTTGGAACAACATGCCTGTGTGAACAAACATTTTCAAGAATGAAATACGTGATGAACAATGTGAGAACAAACTTGTCCGATGATAATCTCAGGTCACTGGTTGATGTTAGTGACATCAAATCTAAAGCCAGAAAAGTCTGCTAATTTGGCATCCAGAAAACTATAATACACCATTTCCACTAATACAGGTGTTCATGTGTCGTGTAGCAATGTGTTATTAAATAATAACTGAATAAAATAATATTAAAAAATAATTAAAAACAACATCCATGTTTTGATTCTTTTTTTTTAAATCGGGACCTCGAGTGTGTAGTCGGCCCCCGAACTGCTGTTTGTTAATGGCCCTCGTGCTGAAACGTTTGGAGACCCCTGGTCTAGGTCAATGTGTTATTAATATTAATTTTAAAATAAAATTTATTTAAGATTTAATACTGTTTTTCTTATAGAGAATCATGAGGGGGGAAAATTGCTAGTAGATTAAGTCATAAGAACTATGAGAAATATTAGAAACATGAGGAATATTAAAAAAGATGATAAATGTAGAAATATGAGAAATATGAGGAATAAAAGAAATGTGAGAAATATTAGTAATATGAGGAAAATTAGAAATTTTAGAAATATGAGAAATATTAGAAAATTAAGCATATTAGAATAATGGGGAATGCTAGAAATGTGAGGAATAGGTTTAGTGGAAAAACTGAAAGAAGACGACCCCCCCCCCCCCAAAAAAAAAAAAAAAAAAAAAAAAAAAAAAAAAAAAAAAAAAAAAAAAAAAAAAAAAAAAAAAAAAAAAAAACAACAAAGAGAGAACTTATTCAGATTTCAGGTGTAATCGGAGTGCTACGTGAGTGTCGGAGTCAAAACCTAAATTAAATTTACAAATTTAAATATTCGAGTACAAGATAAGTATCGGAGTCGCCAGTATTTCAGTTTTCAAAGACTTTCATTACAACGAATTAGAAAAAAAGGGCGTTCGAATAGGGCCGTCAACTCAACATACAGAATATGTGAAATTATCGTTCAGTTATGGCCGTCTACTTAACATACAATGTGAAATTATCGTTCAGTTATGCCTGTCTACTCAAATTATGGAATATGTCAAATAATCGTTCATTTAGGGGCGTCTCCTAGAGAAACACTTGTAAAAATGCCCTTAAAGTCTCGGGTTTGACAGAAGAAAGAAATGAGCACCTACTGGGCTGTTATTTGTATTGGTCGGGGGCAAGGTGTGAACTCTAGTGGTGCGAGCAAACAGTTATTAGGTAATTATCTTGTCAGGAGTTCCTTGTCTGTTGATTAAACACTACAACGGTTGATTTGTCTCGATGCCCGCCTGGATCAACCCGCACTGTGGCATACAGCAGATCAACCAGCACTGCGGCATACAGCAGATCAACCAGCACTGTGGCATACAACAGATCAACCAGCACTGCGGCATACAGCAGATCAACCCGCACTGTGGCATACAGCAGATCAACTAGCACTGCGGCATACAGCAGATCAACCATCACTGTGGCATACAGCAGATCAGAACTGCGGCATATGTCAGATCAACCTGCGCCGTGGCATACAGCAGATCAACCAGCACTGCGGCATACAACGGACCAAGACATTACCTGGATGAAACGGCAATGAATTTCGACCATGTTTTAAAGGTTTGGGACTCATTCGTCGGAGTACCGTGTCCTGTCAGGCCGTGGGATATCATCTCAGACGCGTAGCAAGGGGGGGGGGAGGAGGGTGGTAAATGACCGTGGGGGCCAGACAAGTGGGAGATGGGGGACACTCAAGAAAGCGCTTTGATCGTATTTTATGTGGGATATCATCGCAGACGCGTAGCAAGGGTGGGGGAGGAGGGTGGTAAATGACCGTGGGGGCCAGACAAGTGGGAGATGGGGGACACTCAAGAAAGCGCTTTGATCGTATTTTAGTGACCAAAATAATTGCGTTCACAATTGAGGGGAACGTAATAGGAATTTTTACCCGGGGCTCCAAACACGTTAGCTACGCCCCTGGGTGTATTGTTTTCTATAAAATTTTCTGTGATGTCAATGATGCAAGTTATAAAGTAATTTACGATTTATCCGAAAGAAAGGGGGGTAGGGGGGTTGTTATCAGAAATCTCCTTATCACATAGAACGGTTCAACGATTCAGTAAATCACGATTAAACTTAACCTTATCAACAGTTAAAGATAAACAGCTAAACTATGAACTTAAATATATAAACAGTTAAACTATGAACTTAAATATATAAACAGTTAAACTGTAAACTTAAATATATAAACAGTTAAACCTAAATATAAACAGTTAAATATAAACAGTTAAACTGTAAACTTAAATCTCAGATGAGCCGGTTGGCTTAGCCTGAAAATGAATTATTTACAATCAAACATTTAAACAGGGGCGGGAAAGGGATGGGGGCGTCAGACACCCCGGGTATGTTACTTACAAAATAAGGATGCATTCAAACAACTAATCACGTATTATACACGAGTCATTTGAACTCTTTGACTTATCTCCCCCCTCCCCCCCCTCTCGCTCTTTCTCTCTCTTCTCTCCAGTTTTATCATGTCTTGTGTTTTGTGTCAATAACAGCGAACAGAGAAAATGAATTAATTAATTTTTTTGTTTTGTTGTAAAAGTTATGTTTGTTAAGGTATTTATTTAGTAAACGAATGATACAAACATCATTTGAAGTTTTTTTTTAAATACAAAAAATAATAATAAATTCTTATGTAATACTGTAAAACCCCACTTTGATGATGTATCCATTATTCTACTGTGCACGGTACTTGTTAAGCCGTGAATATAGTATCAGCTCTATAACTAGATAAACAACATAAATTTGAGTATGTACAGTATATTAGTAATGTATTCTGAAATCGTTATGGCTTATACATATTATTTGAGCATATTTACTACTAGAAAGATATCATTATAGCTTAGCCACGTTATTGAAGCGTGTATACTACTAGAATAATATCACTACGACTTAACACAACATTATTTAAGAATGTACAAAATTATTTGAGCACGTACACCTCAATAACTTCACATTGGGCGAAAACGGGATTTTGAAACCGTCACAATGTCTTTGTGCCCATCGCTCTCTCGCCGCTAGCGCTTAGCAAAGTGGGTTGTGGGTCTTTTAATTAATCATCCAACCAATTAACCTTCCGTTTATTTATCACCACCCCCCTCTCCAACCCTCCCCCCCCCCTCTCCACACCTCCCCCCCCCCCCCCCCACCCCCCCCC
>CAXITT010000045.1:226409-257054 GCA_964033795.1 Lymnaea stagnalis | reverse complement strand
TCTCCAACCCTCCCCCCCCCCCCTCCAACCCTCACCCCCCCCCCCTAAATCAAGCGCGCCCTAAACCAAATACGCCATCACCTCCTCCAAACAAGGCAATCAAAGCTCAATTGAGTTTACGGAGAGATGAATAGTTTTAAAAGGTGGAGATGGGGCGGGCCGCGGATCGATCTACAGCTCCGTATCAGTGAGTTGGACTCAGCTGTGCTAAGTATCCGAGACTATTTGCCCGGCGTATCTCCGTGCGACGAGGTCCTGTCCTAAATGAGACGACGGAGCCCGCCAACCAAAGACAAGGCAGGAGCGGTCCATTGATCGAGCCAATATAAACTCAATAAAAACATAAAAAAACAAAACAAACCCAGACGTGAGCCATGTAAAAAAAATAAAAAGAATAACTTCTTTGTTTTCACGTCTTCCTGGTTTTACATTCAGAGGAAGGTGGGGTTCGGGGGCCGGAAAAAAAGGGGGGGGGGGCAATGGAAAATTATTTTTAATTTGATGAGTGATAAACCACATTGTTTTCCCTTTATTTTAATTAATTTTATTTTTACTATACCATTTGAAACAACTTAAAAATACCGAAAGTGCAAAGGGAAACAAAATGGGATAAAAAATATATAGAGATAGAAGTTATAAATAAATTATTGTATTATTTAGACAGAGCCAAACATACAAAAATGAAATAAAAATTAAGACTCCCACCCCACCCCCCTCCTTTATCATTACTCTAAATCAGGGGATCTTAATCTTTTTGCAGCGCCGCACCCCATCGTGATCTCAAGACATTGTGCGCATTCCCCAGTTAATTTGGGAACCCCTGCTCCAAATAAATACAAATAAGTTCATCTTTTTATCGAGTATTTGGTTCTTTGTAATTGCAACGAAGAACAACACATTCATTTATCGAGAAGAAGTGGATAATTTAAACAATATATTTAGTAAACAAGTCCGGGTTTGATGGCATTCAAGGGTTTGAATGAATTAGCCGGGCCATCTCTGGCAATAACGAATGAAGCGTTTATTCTATTAGTCATTTAGCGCCACTGTCTTTCTGTCAACAGTCCCTTTGAAATGGCCCGTCAACCGTCAGTCCACATCCACCTGAGGTCCCGCAAGCCCCTAGGTCCAAGTCAATCATAGCTCATCCCCCCTCCTAATCTTATCAACAGTGCTTCTGTCCTCTGCTCACAACATTTGTTTGTTGACCAAGTCCCCCCCTCCCCCCTTTTTTTTTTTGGAGTTTATAAAGTCCACATCGCTAGTGATTTAGTTACGCCGCCGGGGGCCTCGTGAAAGGTTTCTCTTCTGTCCTCTGCTCACAACATTTGTTTCTTGACCAACTCCCCCCCTCCCCCCTTTTTTTTTTGGAGTTTATAAAGTCCACATCGCTAGTGATTTAGTTACGCCGCCGGGGGCCTCGTGAAAGGTTTCCTGTATTCTAAGATACCTGCTCGGAGTTTGCTCAAAGTTGCGCCGCTCTGTGGCCGGCGTGCTCCGAGGATTGCGCGGCCCAAGCGCAATAAAAGATTTGCTCCTAGTCAAACGGATTTAATTACCGCTCCGTGCCGAATGTTAAATATTCTGAGAGATTGTTAGAGATCACTGTACGCTGAGATCAATTATCTCATTATCGGACGATTAAATTCTATTCAGTGAAAATGAGTAATGTTTCTATAGCCGGAAAGGTGTGCCGAAACCTTGGCCGTGTTGAGACCCAGGCGGTGTTGAGACCCAGGCGGTGTTGAGACCCAGGCGGTGTTGAGGCCCAGGCGGTGTTGAGGCCCAGGAAGTGTTAAGGCCCAGGCAGTATTAAGACCTATGCAGTATTGAGACCCAGGCGGTGTTGAGGCCCAGGCAGTGTTGAGACCCAGCATGTGTTGAGGCCCAGGCAGTATTAAGACCAATCTAGTTTTGAGACCCAGGTGGTGTTGAGACCAAGGTAGTGTTGAGACACAGGTAGTGTTGAGATCTAGGCGGTGTTGAGACCCAGGCAGTATTAATACCAATACAGTGTTGAGACCTAGGCAGTGTTGAGACCCAAGCAGTATTAAGACCAATGCAGTGTTGAGACCCAGGTGGTTTTGAGACCCAGGCAGTGTCGAGACCCAGGCAGTGTTGAGACCTAGGCAGTGTTGAGACCCAGGCAGTGTTGAGTTCCAGGCAGTATTAAGACCAATCCAGTGTTGAAACCTAGGCGGTGTTGAGACCAAGGCATTGTTGAGACACAGGCCGTGTTGAGACCCAGGAAGTATTTATATTAAGGAAGTGTTTAGATCAAGGTAGTTTTGATACGCATACAGGCAGTACATATATATTTACGAAGTGTTGAGACCCAGGCAGTTTTGAGATTCAGGCAGTGTTGAGACCCAGACAGTGCTGATACCTAACTAGTGTTGAAATATATCTTGTGTAAAGGGGGGTCTCTTTGAATGAATTGGGTCATTGGCTGGCTGTGTGCTCTCATTAAGCTATCTCTATGTCAGTCTTTCACTAACAGC
Organism: Lymnaea stagnalis; assembly: GCA_964033795.1. Lineage (NCBI taxonomy): Eukaryota > Metazoa > Mollusca > Gastropoda > Lymnaeidae > Lymnaea > Lymnaea stagnalis. The sequence continues at coordinate 254,553 of CAXITT010000045.1, read as the reverse complement.
TGTAATCATATTAATCTATCTCTATGTCAGTCTTTCACTAACAGCTGTAATCATCTTAATCTATCTCTATGTCAGTCTTTCACTAACAGCTGTAATCATCTTAATCTATCTCTATGTCAGTCTTTCACTAACAGCTGTAATCATATTAATCTATCTCTATGTCAGTCTTTCACTAACAGCTGTAATCATCTTAATCTATCTCTATGTCAGTCTTTCACTAACAGCTGTAATCATCTTAATCTATCTCTATGTCAGTCTTTCACTAGCCGCCTGTAATTCTTTAGTATACGGTATCCATTTATTTGATCAAGTCTATTGACGAGGGCACGCGCTCAAATCAAGGAGATCAATTGAACACTAAAGACATCCTTGCAGACAAGTGCATCTTGTGTTTAAACAAAAGGAAATTCATACACTTAGATGTCACACAGAAATAAATTTACGATAATATTTCACGACACTAGACAGTTGGTAGTAAAAAGAGTAGAGAGTAAGTTATCCGAAAAACCTGATTATCCGAACTTCCCTTATTAGTATTATCGCATGGCATAGGGCATAGAGAATTGGCATAGAGAATTGGCATAGAGAATTGGCATAGAGAATTGGCATAGAGAATTGGCATAGAGAATTGGCATAGAGAATTGGCATAGAGAATTGGCATAGAGAATTGGCATAGAGAATTGGCATAAAAAAATACCGGAAAAAAATCCGTTACCCGCCGCACAAGCAAGGTAAAAGCTGGATACGAATTTTACATATAGTGACCAGACTGACCAAACAGTGACCAGACTGACCATGCAGTAACTAGACTAACCAAGCAGTGACCAGACAGACCATGCAGTGACTAGACTAACCATGCAGTGACCAGACTGACCATGCAGTGACCAGACTGGCCATGCAGTGACCAGCCTGACCATGCAGTCACCATGCAGTAACTAGAAAGACCATGCAATGACCAGACTAACCATGCAGTGACCAGACTGACCATTCAGTGACCAGATTGACCATGCAGTAACCAGACTGACCATGCAGCAACTATACTGACCATGCAGTGACCAGACTAACCATGCAGTTCAAGACTGCCCATGCAGCAACTATACTGGCCATGAAGTGACCAGACTGACCATGCAGTGACCAGACTGATCATGCAGCAACTATACTGACCATGCAGCAACTATACTGACCTTGCAGTGACCAGATTGATCATCCAGTGACCAGAATGACCCTGCAGCAACTATACTGATCATGCAGTTACCAGACTGACCATGCAGCAACTATACTGACCATGAAGTGACCAGATTGACCATGCAGTAACCAGACTGACCATGCAGCAACTATACTGACCATGAAGTGACCAGACTGACCATGCAGTGACCAGACTGATCATGCAGCAACTATACTGACCATGCAGCAACTATACTGACCTTGCAGTGACCAGATTGATCATTCAGTGACCAGACTGACACTGCAGCAACTATACTGATCATGCAGTGACCAGACTGACCATGCAGCAACTATACTGACCATGAAGTGACCAGATTGACCATGCAATGACCAGATTGACCATGCAGTTACCAGATTAACCATGCAGTGACCAGATTGACCATGCAGTGACCAGACTGACCATGCAGCAACTATACTGACCATGAAGTGACCAGATTGACCATGCAGTGACCAGATTGACCATGCAGTGACGAGACTGACCATGCAGTGACCAGACTGACCATGCAGTGACCAGACTGACCCTGCAGCAACTATACTGATCATGCAGTGACAAGACTGACCATGCAGTGACGAGACTGACCATGCAGTGACTCGACTGGGACATTGAGATCTGCAAACTTATTAATTAATATGTATCTCAGACTGCACGTCAGCAAATGCAAAATGACCTCGCGTTTTAGTCTAACTTTCTTAACGCAGTGTTGCAGTTGGAGTGGTCGGTTATAAAACAACGGTTATCCTAATCACCCTCATCCCGATTTGTTCGAAATTGTCGGCGTTGTACCGTATAAACGGTTTCTTTAGCGTCCCTCCTTACCTTGTCACAGAGACCTTCCAGAGAGTGCCTACATTATCAGACTGTCCATGAAGCTACATGTGTAATCTGTAAATCAACACTTACTGAATTATATGTACATCGGCCTGTGTACTAATTAGTTTAACCCTAAATGCCAATTAACTTTGTGCACACAATAGTTCAAACCTTTAACATTGTCTACAAAGTAGTTTGACACTAAAAGCCCTTTAACATTGTGCACAGATTAGTTTGACCGTAAACTCTCTTTATCTTTGTGTACAAACTACAAAGTAGTTTAACCCTAAATGCCCTTTAACTCTGTGTACAAAGAAGTTTGATACCAAACATCCTTTAACTTCTTTTACAAAGTAGTTTGACCCTAAACGCCCTTTAACTTTGTGTACTAAGTATAGTTAAACCATAAACTCAATTTAGCCCCGTGTACACTCTAAGTTCACATGTTAACATTCAGCACCGTGTACACACTAAGTTACAGATGTAAACATTTAGCCCCGTGTACACACTAAGTTACAGATGTTAAAATTCAGCACCGTGTACACACTAAGTTACAGATGTTAACATTCAGCACCGTGTACACACTAAGTTACAGATGTTAACATTCAGTCCCGTGTGCACACTAAGTTACAGATGTTAACATTTAGCCCCGCATACACACTAAGTTACAGATGTTAACATTCAGCCCCGTGTACACACTAAGTTACAGATGTTAACATTCAGCCCCATGTACACACTAAGTTACAGATTTTACCATTCAGCCCCGTGTACACACTAAGTTACAGATGTTAACATTCAGCACCGCGTACACACTAAGTTACAAATGTTAACATTCAGCCCCGTGTACACACTAAGTTACAGATGTTAACATTCAGCCCCGCGTACACACTAAGTTACATATGTTAACATTTAGTCCCGTGTACACACTAAGTTACAGATGTTATCATTCAGCCCCGCATACACACTAAGTTATAGATGTTAACATTTAGCCCCGTGTACACACTAAGTTACAGATGTTAACATTCAGCCCCGTGTACACACTAAGTTACAGATGTTAACATTCAGCACCGTGTACACACTAAGTTACAGATTTTAACATTCAGCCCCGTGTACACACTAAGTTACAGATGTTAACATTCAGCCCCATGTACACACTAAGTTACAGATTTTAACATTCAGCCCCGCGTACACACTAAGTTACAGATGTTAACATTTAGCCCCGTGTACACACTAAGTTACAGATGTAAACATTCAGGCCCGTGTACACACTAAGTTACAGATGTTAACATTCAGCCCCGTGTACACACTAAGTTACAGATGTTAACATTCAGCAATCAAGAAACCACTACAGATATTAATTAGATGTTCAATGACTTGACCGAAAATTCCTTCATATGACACCTCGGGACTAGACACCACGGGATTAGACATCTCGGGATTTGACACCTCGGGATTAGACACCTCGAGATTTGACACCTAGGAATTTGAAACCTCGGGATTAGACATCTCGGGATTAGACATCTCGGGATTAGACACCTCGGGATTTGACACCTAGGAATTTGAAACCTCGGGGATTAGACACCTCGAGATTTGACACCTAGGAATTTGAAACCTCGGGAATAGACACCTCGAGATTTGACACCTAGGAATTTGAAACCTTGGGATTAGACACTTCGAGATTAGACATCTCGGGATTTGACACCTCGGGATTTGACACCTCGGGACTAGACACCTCGGGATCAGACATCTTGGGATTAGACACCTCGGGATTTGACATCTCCTGATTTGACACCTCGGAATTTGACATCTCGGGATTTGACACCTCGGGATTAGACATCTCGGGATTAGAAACCTCGGGATTTGACACCTCGGGATTAGACACCTCTAGGTCAGACATCTCGGGATTAGACACCTCGGGATTTGACATCTTGGGATTTGACACCTCGGGATTTCGCACCTCGGGATTAGACACCTCGGGATTTGACACCTAGGGATTTGACATCTCGGGATTTGACACCTCGGGATTTGACGTCACATGTTTGATATCAAAGTATTCACTTAAAATGCTGCCGTTATTTTTTTGCATCCCCTGCAGTTATTTTAAATTAATACACCCCAAGGCGTAGACAGGAACACATAAAAAGGGAGAAAGGGGACTGCAAGATATCATATCGTGAGGTCATTGGGGGCGGGGGAGGGGGGAGGAGGGTGGAGATGTGAGTCAAAGCTGGGATTCTCCAACACACATTACCAAAGTATTTTATTTTTAACGTTGCTTTGAGACCACCAGATGTACAACCAAAAAAAAAAAAGCCCTACTCAGTAGTTACGCCCATGGGTAAAGAAGTGATTTCCGTCATGGGCGTCTCGACAATTGAATTCTGTGCACTCACTTTTCCCTTGACCACCACTGGACATGTCATAAACCCTATGCCATTAGAGGTCCCTCGGACTACGGTTTAATTATCACTGAGCTGATTAACTCTGCCCCCCCCCACACTCTCTCTCTCCAAATGTTTCATCTGTTACAATGAGTGCGCATCCAATCACCCGGCTCCCAGTTGGGTCGCCCCCTTTAAATCATAGTTTAATAAACGATGTGGTACTGTTGTCAGACAAAACTCCACCGACACTCCATCAAGCCTCGGCCACGGATAACAAAAGGTGGGCGAGGAACTCTCCACACTCTGGAAACAACGGACGTCTCGGTAATTTGCCTGTGATTGATTGCTTTTTGTGCTGCATTCGCCATGTGACTTCCGTCCCTTCTTTTATGGCTGCATTTCCCGCCATCCGAACATCAAAGAACAGGTAACTCTTATATCCCGTGTTGACAGTTAAATACCAGGATGAAAAAAAAATATAATAAAAATACCCCAAATGTCGACCTTGGGTGATCTATTTGAGATCACTTGTTGTTTAGACAAAAATCAAAATGTAGAATTGCAATGTTTAAATTATATTTTTGTTTCATTACAAAATGTAAACAAACACATTTTAAATAGTCATATTTAGTATAAAGTCTGTTTTCGAAGAAAATCGTTTTGAAAGATCTTAACTAAAAAGTCTGATATATTTAACTTCTTCCCCTCCCCCCCCCCCTCCAACATCAACATAGACAGCGCGCGCAACAGTTACCGCGTGCATGGCGGCTGGCAGACGACAAAACAAACGAAACCTTGACGGTAATTCTTTAAAGACAGAGTAATCCGCCCCTTTGTTTGGCAACGGCCTAATTAATCGTCTCTACTTTGTCCCCTCTCCGCCATTCTAACAAATACATTTCTCATCCCCATTTGCATGGATACAGGGAGTCTCAAAAGTATCTTAAAAATCACAATGGGAAAAAAAATAATCAGATTGCTTTTTATAATCAGACAGTTGTATATTCTTTCTTTTTTCTTCAGTTCATACGTCATAAAATTGTGTGGCAGTTTCAGTACGAACTATCTTAACGATATAAAAGCAACAACATTGCAACCGGATTGTGTTGCTATCTCCATGACAACACTCCGTCGCTAACTCTGTCTCCATGACAACGGCATTCTGTTGTTATCTCCATGACAACAACATCGTCCCAATAAGCCTTATTATTTTTGAAAAAAAAAAAAAAAAAAGAAAAGTAGTTTTATAAAGCAGTTTTGTCATCAATCTAATGACGCAACAGGAAGTGCTTCAATTTGGACATTTCTATTTCCCAATAAGCCTTATTATTTTTGAAAAAAAAAAAAAAAAAAAGAAAAGTAGTTTTATAAAGCAGTTTTGTCATCAATCTAATGACGCAACAGGAAGTGCTTCAATTTGGACATTTCTATTTTTAGGGATTAAATATAGAAAAAAAAAGACACATTTTATTCTTTTATATATTGTAGAGTTTGTTAGCTTAGTTCAAAAACATGATCACCTAATAAAAAGAGTGTAGTTCACAAACAGGATCACATATTTAAATGACCGTAGTTCACAAACAGGATCGCCTAATAAAATAATAATGTAAACAATATTACTGTCATACATATTTTTTACATTAATGTGTCCACCTTTCAATTACAGCATTTAAAAAAAAAATCAGTTTGAGAACCTGTGTATTTAGTTCTAACGTTGGCAGAGGTACCACACACGGGACTAGATGAGATGAAGAGGAAAGTAGGGGGGTCGAGGTGGGTGAGTTTCATCTAACTGAGCAGCGCCATCTAGAGATAGAGTCATCCATCAGCCACCCAAACCAGTTTGTTGCACGGGAAAATGGACACAAGCTTTGTCTCCCTTGTTAAGGACAGGGGTAATCACTCATGTGCATTCTGTTCATACAGGGTTTCACTGCCCTTAGATTTACACGTTCTTTTATTTAACTTTTCTATCAGATATTTCTCACTAATTAACCTTTCTAGAGGATATTTCTCACTATTTAACTTTTTTATAAGATATTTCTCACTAATTAACCTTTCTAGAAGATATTTCTCACTATTTAACTTTTCTATAAGATATTTCTCACTAATTAACCTTTCTAGAAGATATTTCTCACTATTTAACTTTTCTATAAGAAATTTCTCACTATTTAACTTTTCTATAAGATATTTCTCACTATTTAACTTTTCTATCAGATATTTCTCACTATTTAACTTGTCTAGAAGATATTTCTCACTATTTAACTTGTCTATAAGATATTTCTCCCTATTTAACTTTTCTATCAGATATTTCTCACTATTTAACTTGTATAGAAGATATTTCTCACTATTTAACTTGTCTATAAGATATTTCTTACTATTTAACTGGTCTATAAGATATTTCTCACTATTTAACTTTTCTATCAGATATTTCTCACTATTTAACTTGTCTAGAAGATATCTCTCACAACAAATAGATGGACACGATTGTTACATGCAACAAATAGATGGACTAGATTGTTACATGAAACAAATAGATGGACTGGGTTGTTACATTCAACAAACAGATTGATAACATTATTGTCCGTATCAATGCACGATGTTGTGGTAAACTTTTGTAAGTGTTATACTTGCTGTTTAGTCTATAGACCAGATGCAAGAATTATTCTATTCTTGTATGTTTACGTTAACGCCGCATGTTAGAAATTTATTGTATGTAACAGATGATGAAACTTAGAGGTCCACTTAATGTTGATGAGTCAGCGAAGTTAAATAACTACATAACACTACCCGGAGTGACAGTGGTGTTTGGCAGTGGTGTCTGGCAGCGATGTCTTTCAATGTGTCGGGAGTGTCGTCCGGAAGTGGTACCCTGCAATGTGCCCGGCACTGATGTACCGCAATATGTGCTGCACTGTTGCACGGTAGCCCCCTGATCAACTCTCTTTAGGAACATGCTCCAAACGGTGCGAATAGTTGATCTCTGTCGAAGCTGCGTTCCGGATGGGATGTTAGAATAGTCACCATTTGGGCCGCTGTCATCTTTTGCCCAAGACGTATACCTAAGCGAAGAAAACCCGAAGAGCTACCATTCAAAAGTATATTGTTTGGTGCTCTCGCAGAGTCATCGGAACGTGGAGATACACTGAGTATCGCTCTTATCCCTACGATAGAATGTCCAACACCCAACGGTTTGGTCACTTTGTTCATAGAATGCACAGCAGACATCTCAGGCGGAGTCTGTTGTTTTTTTCCCTCGTGTAAAACGTACACACCACACACTTCAGTCCCGCAAAGACTTCGTTTAGCACACACAGGCCTGCAGTAGACGCTCGGTCTTCTCTACGTGGGGCTGATGCTGCCCACCACCCTAACGTTTAATGAGCCCATAACTGCTGCTCAGAAGATCTTGAGGTTGATCTCTTCATCCGTGGAGAGTAAGCTGAAGATGTATTTTTTTTGTTTTTGTTTTTTTCTGCCTATGGTCAATCCAAATTCTCTGCCCGTTTCAGAAAACCTAATGACACTCGGCTTTATTCCGTTCAGGACGCGACGTCCGCACCTGGGGTGTAGGTCCTGATACATAATTCTGGGACCGTAGCCAGTGTTAGTACCAGAGGCGTAGCGAGGGGGGCGGGCAGGGGGAGCACAGATTCCCCGGGCGCCAGCTAGTTAGGGGCGCCAAAATGTGCTTTGATATTATTTTATTGATGAAAATAATGGGTTTGAGAGTTGAAAAAAAGTAAAAGCGGGCGCTTTAAAATGAATCTTGTCCCCGGGCGCCAAACACTCTCGCTACGCCTCTGGTTAGTACCTGCAACGAAGGCCACATCAAACCTGATTAGGCTTGATACTTGGCTTGATACTTGGCTTGATACTTGGCTTGATACTTGGCTTGATACTTGGCTTGATACTTGGCTTGATACTTGGCTTGATACTTGGCTTGATACTTGGCTTGATACTTGGCTTGATACCTGGCTTGATACTTGGCTTGATACTTTGCTTGATACTTGGCTTGATACGTGGCCTGATACTTGACTGTTGTTCTTGCAGGCACGATGGTGGAGCAAGGAAAACACGATTGAAAAGAGCGTGCGTGAATCATCTAGAAAGGTCTCCAATGCCACACGGTTGATGCATGTTGTAATGTTCATGTTGTCATGGACGGGCAGCAAGCAATCATGGACAGGCGCAATGAAAGCAAACAATCAAGTACAGACGCAATGGCAGTAAACAATCCTGGTTAGACGCAATGACAGCAAACAATCAAGGACAGACGCAATGACAGTAAACAATCCTGGTTAGACGCAATGACAGTAAACAATCATGGACAGACGCAATGAAAGCAAACAATGAAGGACAGACGCAATGACAGCAAGCAATCATGGACAGACGCAATAACAGTAAACAATCCGGGTTAGACGCAATGACAGCAAACAACCATAGACAGACGCAATGGCAGCAAGCAATCATGGACAGACGCAATGACAGCAAACAATCAAGGACAGACGCAATGACAGTAAACAATCCGGGTTAGACGCAATGACAGCAAACAATCATGGACGAGGTTAAGTTAGTGATCAACATTTTAATGCACGAAACTGAAAAGTGTCATCGGTATGATAATGTCACATGTCATTCTGATGTCTGTGAAAGAGATAAGACCAAAATATGCAGTTAAAACATATGATCAAGTCACATGTCATTCTGATGTCTGTGAAAGAGATAAGACCAAAATATGCAGTTAAAACATATGATTAAGTCAAATGTCATTCTGATGTCTGTGAAAGAGATAAGACCAAATATGCAGTTAAAACATATGATCAAGTCACATGTCATTCTGATGTCTGTGAAAGAGATAAGACCAAAATATGCAGTTAAAACATATGATATAGTCAAATATCATTGTGACGTCTGTGAAAGAGATAAGACCAAAATATGCAGTTAAACATATGATAAAGTCAAATATCATTGTGATGTCTGTGAAAGAGATAAGACCAAAATATGCATTTAAAACATATGATGTAGTCAAATATCATTCTGATGTCTGTGAAAGAGATAAGACCAAAATATGCAGTTAAAACATATGATATAGTCAAATATCATTTTGATGTCTGTTGTCGAGTATGAGCGTTCATTAGTAATTGTTGCGACTCAATATTATGTTCATTAGTTGTTGAACGCTTTTCCCGCGCTTGACTATTATAGTTAGTGAACGCTCTTCCCGCCATTGTCTTTATGACGTATTTTTATGCTGAGTCGTGACGTATGTGACGTATGTTTTAGTCGTGCGGCAGTCTTGAGTGGAACCTTGGAGTGATAGGATGTTTATTATATTTACTTAGATATTAAAGTTATAGTTATTATGAAAAGGAGTTGAGTTTGTTAATTGATAGTCAGAATAGTACGACGCTTCAACGTATGAAAGAACTGACGAATGTAATCAATCCAAGAAGACGTTAGGAGTTGACATCTGTGAAAGAGATAAGATCAAAAGATACAGTTGAAAACTCTTCTGCTTGTAATTGTCGTATTTCAAATATTTACGAAAATTGTAACTGAAATAATGAGGAAAAAATAAAAGGGGGAAGGGGGGCTGCAACAATAAATTAAATTTTAGAGATGACTCCCTTACAAAGCAATGCTAAGAACCATTGATAATAAAACCCAGAGAACATTTAGCATTGTAAAATTTTATCCCAATTTTAATAAAAACAATTTCTCAGAATTTCCTTTCTGGGGAATGTTTTTTGGGTACCCAATGGATAAAACTATATTTTCATTTTGAAAACAGGTAACTTAAGAATAAGGAACAATCCTTTGATCTCAGCACGCACAGATTCCCCGGGACCTCACGGTAGCAGACATCTCGCTAATGTTGTTGGGGGGACAACACCACAAACGAGGGCGCTATTATTTCGTTTTCATCATTAATCTTCAGAGACCAAAAGTCATAACCCAAATTGACCGCGTGCGCCCTCTGCATAATTGTGTGGCAACTAACTCGCTTTGTTCCGCGCACATATTAAGCATTTCCTCCAAAATAGGGATTGACTTCTCCTCCCTCTTTTTTTTTTATCCACCAATACAATGCAGTAGTAAAGTTGTGCCCCCTCCTCTGTTCTTGTAGGACTTGGCATCAGATGTCATTTGTTTCCTAGCCTCGCTCTCTACAGTAAACGGCACGTGATTTCCCAACCGTGTGCCTCACCCCCTGAGCGATTCACTGCGTGGCAGCCGGACGTGACGTCAAATACTTTAGGAGGAATGCCGGGTAATTGATACACAATCTCCCGGGACCGGTGCTGCCCGATGCCCATTCTGTTTAGGGTTGGTGTTGACTCGGGAAATGTAATTTCTGCTAATGTGATAGCCGCAGTAGTCAAAGATGATTAGAACGTGGATATTTTTTGTATACAGGAAGAAAGGCTTAGAGGAGGAAAGTGCGGTGGGAGGGGGGGGACATGGGGCAACACTGGAAACGGAGTTAACAGAATTCAATACATTTTCCCCATAACATATATTGTATTAATGGTCAAAGAAGATTAGGACTTGGATATTGTATACAAGAAGGAGAAAGGGTGCGTGGGAAGGGTGGGGGAAATAAGGAATAGAGGGGAAATGGAATGTAAAGAGAATTCCAGATATTTATCTCCATAATATATTCTTTGTTTATTAATTATTCATATTTACTTCGTTATTCATCGTTTTAATATCATCTATGTATTTAAACTACTAACGGACACACACATTCTGGTGAAGGTATTAGATTACTCTCTTACGACCCCGGCCAGTACATTGGCCACCAGCTCCATCTGCTGAGCTGAGCCATACAACATTTTCCTCAAGTAGGGCTCTCCAATCGCCCTGGCTTCCCCCGGCACATCTAGTGGGGGGGGGCATTCGGTCAACAGGTGCACTAGTGTCTCCGGGACCAGGCTGCAATGCCGCCAGGTAGGGTCCCTGTTGTGATCTAGCCGCCAGAAGTATGTGGCTATGGGGCAGTGCTTGGTGCGCATCTGCGTCACTAAGCTCTGTCTGCGGCCTAACCCCCGACATAGGTCCTGTCTGCCAGGAGACTAAACGATTTAAAGAACTAAATTTTAAACAATTAGAAAGAGTCAATGGTAATTAAATATATTTTAATGGTTCTTAAAAACATATTTGTATTATTATGACTAGAATATAGGCTTATTGTTGACTAATTTAGCTTTTTTTCAACTGTAGCATGATAGTCTGGCGTGTGTGTTACTATACGCGCCAAGATCATGCTTCCAGTCATTACTTGTTTTGAAATCAGTTCTCTTAGATGTATACCATAGATCAGGGGTCGGGAACCTTTTTGTCCGAGAGAGCCATGGACACCACACATTTTGAAAAGTAATTCTGTGATAGCCACCATACACTATGTTTAAAACTAAATATTCAAGTAAATTTGTAGAATGAAATATTGATATGCAATTAATATTTAGCTCAAAGGAGTCTAAATAAACATTTTTTTTTTATAATCGAACATTTTTCTGCGAACCAGAATGCAGCCATCAATAGAGCCACATCTGGCTCGCGAGCCGTAGGTTCGCGACACCTGCCATAGATGAACATTACACACGTTGTCAGTTCTGTTGATAGTTCTGTTGTCATTTCTGCTGTCATTTCTCTTGTCACTTCTGCTGTCAGTTCTGTTGTCAGTTTCTGTTGTCAGTTCTGTTGTCAGTTTCTGTTGTCAGTTCTGTTGTCAGTTATGTTGCCAGTTCATTTGTCAGTTCTGTTGTCAGATCTATTGTCATTTCTGCTTTCAACTTTCTATTGTGAACAGTAATGACATATTTTGCGTTTTTCTGCGTTTTTCTGCATTTTTTACATCATGTCCTGACATGCGACGGCTTGTTGCCACCTGTGCACGTCTTTGTGTTTGGACATTTGTCTGAATACTTGTCTGTCTGCAGGAGACATCAGATATAAATGTACGTGGTAGTGCTGTCCGACATTCAACCCGCTTCATAAGGGTATCATGACAAAAGGTACATTTCATTGATCTCCAGATCAACTTCGTATGTGTTTTTCACAGAATTGTCAACCAAACCAAAGAAGATGCGAATGTAATACCTTATTCTGGCTTTCCTGTCAACTTCATATGTCAACTTCATATGTCAACTTCATATGTCAACTTCATATGTCAACTTCATATGTCAACTTCATATGTCAACTTCATATGTCAACTTCATATGTCAACTTCATTGTTCAACTTCATATGGCAGCCTTGTCTGGTCCATAAATTCAATACCATCCGTGTGTTGATTATATTTCTGAGAAATCAAAGTGATAATAACATCTACTTTATTAGCGGATGATATGCTACTCGTCTCTTCACGATGGTCGTAGGCATTTGCGAAATGAAGTTGGTCAACATCACAACCCACATGGTGTCGATCCATTTGACACAGGCAGTCATCACAAAACCCATGCTGTCCATCCATTTCAAATAGAATTAGTGAGTGGACAGAGATTTAGTGAGGGGTCAGAGAATAAATTAGTGGTCAGACAATTAGTGAGTAGTCAGAGAATTAGTGAGTAGTCAGAGAATTAGTGAGTGGTCAGAGAATTAGTGAGTTGTCAGAGAATTATTGAGTGGCCAGAGAATTAGTGAGTGGTCAGAGAATTAGTTAGTGGCCAGAGAATAAGTGAGTGGTCAGAGATTTAGTGATTGGTCACATAATTAGTTATAATAATAATAATAATAAAGTTTATTTGAAAAACACGCATCATCCCCGAAAGCTCGAAGCGCGGTACAAAGTCAACCACATTATAAAGAGAAATAAAGACAATCTGAAATTTACCACATTTAAAAAATAGACGCAACACTGTAAAACTACATACGAGCATACCAAGTCAAAGACTTTCATCCCGTTTCAACCATAAGCAACACAAGCCAATATACATTAACTGAAAAAGATGGTAGATAGCAGCACCCCAGAAGGTGTTTGCAAAATAGATGTGTTTTTAAATCGGTTTTAAAGGACTCCAGTGTCTGGCTGTTTCTGAAAGCGACTGGCAGGGCGTTCCAAATTGTTAGGCCGGCAAATGTAAAAGTGCGCTTTCCGTAAGTCTCAAGGCGAACACACGGTATCGATATTTTGCCACTATCGGATAAGCGGAGCTCTCTAGTGGGTACATAAGGCGCCATGAGTGCTTTGAAATAAGATGGCGCCAGGTCATGTAAGCAGCGGTAGAACAAAGTTGCAATTTTGTACTCTATGTGAGCGCGGACCGGCAGCCAGTACAGCTCTCTCAGAAGTGTTTTAGCATGGTCGAATTTGCGTTTGCGAAGAAGAATGTGAGCCGCATTATTCTGTGCTCTTTGAATTTTATCCAGGAGCGTAGCGTAGTGAGTTGCCAGAGAATTAGGGAGTCGTCAGAGAATTAGTGACTGGTCAGACAATTAGTGAGTGGTCATAAAATGAGTGAGTGGTCAGAGAATTAGTGAGTGGTCAGAGAACTATTGAGTGGTCACAGATTTAGTGAGTGGTTAGAAAATCAGTGAATTGTCATAGAATCAGTGAGTTTTCAGAGAATTAGCGAGTGGTCAGAGAATTAATGAGTGGTCAGTGAATTAGTAAGTGGTCAGAGAATTAGTGAGTGGTCAGAGAATTAGTGAGTGGTCAGAGAATTAGCGAGTGGTCAGAGAATTAATGATTGGTCAGTGAATTAGTGACTGGTCAGAGAATTAGTGAGTGGTCAGAGAATTAGTGAGTGGTCAGAGAATTAGTGAGTGGTCAGAGAATTAGCGATTGGTCAGAGAATTAATGAGTGGTCAGTGAATTAGTGACTGGTCAGAGAATGAGTGAGTGGTCAGAGAATTAGTGAGTGGTCAGAGAATTAGTGAGTGGTCAGAGAATTAGTGAGTGGTCAGAGAATTAATGAGTAGTCATAGAATTAGTGAGTTGCCAGAGAATTAGGGAGTCGTCAGAGAATTAGTGACTGGTCAGAGAATTAGTGAGTGGTCAGAGAATTATTGAGTGGTCAGAGAATTAGTGAGTGGTTAGAAAATCAGTGAATTGTCATAGAATCAGTGAGTTGTCAGAGAATTAGCGAGTGGTCACAGAATTAATGAGTGGCCAGTGAATTAGTGAGTGGTCAGAGAATTAGTGAGTGGTCAGAGAATTAGTGAGTGGTCAGAGAATTAGTGAGTGGTTAGAGAATTAGCGAGTGGTCACAGAATTAATGAGTGGTCAGTGAATTAGTGACTGGTCAGAGAATTAGTGAGTGGTCAGAGCATTAGTGAGTGGTCAGAGAATTAGTGAGTGGTCAGAGAATTAGCGAGTTGTCAGAGAATTAATGAGTGGTCAGTGAATTAGTGACTGGTCAGAGAATTAGTGAGTGGTCAGAGAATTAGTGAGTAGTCAGAGAATTAGTGAGTGGTCAGAGAATTAGCGAGTGGTCAGAGAATTACTGAGTGGTCAGTGAATTAGTGAGTGGTATTGGGCTATGAATATTGGCTGGACTTAATGGGTAAAAGGCATAGTCTTATTAAAACGAATGTTTTTAAACGTTACTATTTAATCACTTTATAAAATTTGATAAAAAAACAAATTTTAGGAACTAAAAATAAGTAAAACTTATTACATATTAAAAAATCAAAGTTTAGATTTGGTGTGGTGTATCAACAATTTAAAAATCCACCAATTACATTTATTACATTTTTTTTAAAAACAAAAACGTAAAAAGATTCTCATTTTTGTAACACGTTGTTATTAACTTGTGCTTTGCGAGTTTTAATGAAGTTCTGAAAATGTTATTCTAATTTCTTATTTCTTTGAGTACAATCGAACATTTTAATTTGATATTGTTTGGAGAATTTTGGATAACATAAATATTAAAAATTTAGTTGCGCAGCAAAAATTAAGCACTAAAAAAAAAAGCGACAGATGTTTGGGTTTTCCCGATAAATAAGATTTAGAAATAATAATTATATAATTACTTTGACGAAAATGTTTTATGAACAAAAGATAACTATCTTAACCCTCAAATTGATTATAAAATACTGACAATAGTATTTGACAAATGTATTTATAATTTATAATGAAGCTACTAATAATAAAATTTAATATAAGCCGATATATTTTATTTTTATAATTTTTAAATTAATTTGATTCTCGTAAAATATTTTATAAAGATCCCTATTATTGTTTTTTAAGAATCCGAATGTATTTACACTGATTCGTTTTTTAGCCTTATGTGGTCAGCCTAGCTCAGTGGTCGGAAAATCGCGTCTCGCGAGCCGAGTGCGGCTCAGCCACTATTCGGTTTTAACTCCGAAAAACATTGGTTCTTGACGAGAAATTTGGCCCTCAAACTTTTTAAAATCGTCCTGCTGCAGGTTTTTTTGTTCTTTTGACGAATGAGTTTGCCGACCCCTGGCCTAGCTCATTCTTATATGATGTAATAGAACCCCTGGCCTAGCTCATTCTTATATGATGTAATAGAACCCCTGGCCTAGCTCATTCTTATATGATGTAATAGAACCCCTGGCCTAGCTCATTCTTACATGATGTAATAGAACCCCTGGCCTAGCTCATTCTTACATGATGTAATAGAACCCCTGGCCTAGCTCATTCTTACATGATGTAATAGAATCAAACCAATGACATTTGCAAACCCCGCAATAAAGCACTGGTTTATTAGCTTGGGATTTCTATAGTAAGCCAACAAACTACAAACAATAGAATAGGGGACAGCACCAACAACGTCCATCGCTGAATTTATTATTACCTTTTTTTCTTTGTTGCAATTTAAAATAAAATGGTCTAAAAGTAAGGAATTAAACTGTTCAGGATGTCAGAATAATCTGGACTGATGATTTCTCAGGTGATGGCGATGACGTCATTAAACACAAACTATTTGGAGGAAGTCATGTCATACAGGCCTGCAAAACTCAAAATGTAAGGCGGGCCGAAATACTTTATGAAAAACTTTGCGGGCTGAAAGAAAATAGGACAGGGGGGAAAACAACTACGAAGAAAATAATTTAAAAAAAGAATATTTCGTTATTTCGCGGGCCGCAAACTGGGTGCAGGCGGGCCGCAAACTGGGTGCAGATGGGCCCTAAACTGGGTGCAGGCCGGCCGCAAACTGGCTGCGGGCGGGCCGCATCCGAATCTCGGGCCGTATGTTGTGCAGAAAGATCCCATTGACCTGACATCACGCAACACTGGGAGATAAAGCTATGGCAGCCTGGAGCATGGCACGTGGCGAAAATGATGATTAAAGTTTGTCCGTTAAGTTTGAAATCAATTAATGACGGATAATTATAATTATTCTTTTGAAATGTCTCTCGCTGTTGATTGACATTTAGCCTTCAACCATCTCTTTACAATTCAGTGCTTCAAAAATTAGACTAGTGTTTGTAGAAGAGCATCATTAGACACATTACAAGTACTTACAACATAATGACAGAGCTAACCCAGCTTACCCTTACTTACACCACGATGACAGAGCTACCCCACCTTACCATTACTTACACCATAATGACAGAGCTACCCCACCTTACCCTTACTTTCACCATAATGACAGAGCTACCCCACCTTACCATTACTTACACCATAATGACAGAGCTATCCCACCTTACCCTTACTTACACCATTATGACTGAGCTACCCCACATTACCCTTACTTACACCACAATGACAGATCTACCCCATGTAACACATCTACTCTGACATGGCGTGGGATCTTATTTCTTATGCTGTAGGTTATGTCAGTAGTATGGTTACTTATGTTATGTTGATATTTCAGGATGCCGACTAAGGCTTCTTCTTTCTTTCACTTATAATCCGGGCACGCAAATAAGAATACTGAATCCTGGTTAAACTTACAGTACTTTATTGAACACACTTTATATTGATAATATTAATAAATAATCCTTGCATGAATGTAATTTCATATATATATATCCATAGTATTCCATCATTAAGAAAGACACGTCCTCATACTAAACTGTCAACTGTCTAATCACACAGCTCTCACGCTACTGACTGACTCTACTGCTCTGCGCTCAGCTCTCACTATCTCAGTCAACTCATACTTTATTATCAGCAAAGCGTGCAAAACAACCGCTCTGACAAAAACATAATTTTACTCTCCAAAAACGTGGAGTTCACATTTGTTCTCAAAAATACAATCCACATTGATCAAATCAGTGTAACAACATTAACATTTCATCATTATGAAATACAGGGCCTTTTACTAGTGAATAATTTACCCTGGCAAAAAATTACAAAATCACCAATGACAACCTCTTAAAATCTTTATGTATGATAATGTGAAGTGACATTAACATCTTAATGAATAATAAACACTGCAAAATGAATGTAACAATCTTAAATTTTGCATTAGAAAATTTACAATCGGTTAAATATGATATTCATTTACAAAAATTGATATGTACAAGTGTCTTATCAAAAAAATGGTTGAATGTATTTTAATGCTCTTCATGCTCATTTTAACCTTAATTTTATTGTCGTTGTCTATGAAAAAGTTGATGACCAAGAATGTAAACAGTTTATAAAATAGTTATGTATTGACAATTACCATATTTGAAAAATTTTTTCCTTTTGACAACTAATAATTAATTTAGCAGAAAGTGTTATGCTAGGTTAGCTAAAATGTAATGTTAAGTATTTCTCCGCACTGAAGAAAATGACAATTGTGATCTTTGTCTGTCTCTTTCCATAAAATTGTTATTTGTAGTTGTGTAATGTTCATCTTGAAACTTGTTTTCTCTGTCTTTGATTTCATTTTTGAATTTTTCAGCCTGTCTATACTGTTGATGAATATTTCTTGAATTTAGTCTAAAAATGTGTTTTGCCCTGTCTGATTTTTGTTCTGTATATGTTTTATTAAGAATTCCTTTGTTATGTTGTCTTGTTATGCTATGTGTTGGATTCATGTTTAAATGTCTTCCTCTTATCCCTTCTGTTATTAGATACTTAGTGTTATTGCCTAGTTCTTTTATATTGCCAATAATTAATGGACACACTGGATTATCCATTACAACAGCTGTTACAGATCCTG
Source organism: Lymnaea stagnalis (assembly GCA_964033795.1). Taxonomy (NCBI): domain Eukaryota; kingdom Metazoa; phylum Mollusca; class Gastropoda; family Lymnaeidae; genus Lymnaea; species Lymnaea stagnalis. The sequence continues at coordinate 236,064 of CAXITT010000045.1, read as the reverse complement.
TGATCCATGGACAATCAACTTTGATTCTAGCTTTCTGACATACTATTCTATTATTGTTGGTTAAAATAACTATGGCTTTTTCATTTGTGTAGTAGTTATCATTTACTAATTTTCTGTCTACAACTATTGTTGTACAACCAGTGTCTCTTAGACACTGAACAAGCTGGTTGTTTACATAAGAAGGAAAAAATTGTAAACTTCCTTCACTGTGACATGCGCTAGCTAAAGTTTCATGTGGTTTAGTGTTTTGTCTACTGTTAGTCTGATTGGAAGTATATCTTTGATTTTTATATGGTTGTCTACTCCTATTTGCACTGTTGTATCTAATTGGACTACTGTTAGGTGATGTTCTCTGATAGTATTGTTGTGAATGTCCTAAATCTCTATGTAATTTCCTACACTCATATTTTTTGTGACCTGGAATGCCACAGTAGAAACATTTGTTGTTGTTTGAATAATTAGTATATGGTGTCTGGTAATTGTTTTGATGACTTTTCTGAAATTTATTGTTTTGCCATCTGGCAGGTAGGCTATGGTATCTTCTGTTTTGATATGTGTTTTGTTTTTGACTGTCCCTATCACTGGGTGTGTTTCTAATAGAGGCTAGTGTGCTGTTTCTATTGTCTAGCTCTTCATTGGGGTGAGCATCTTTAAATGTTGTGATTGAGTCAACTAACTCACGCTCATTTTTAATCTTTCTCTCTTTAAGGAATGAAAATAAAGAGACTGATGCATTTCTTAATATTTTGTCTATGATAAACATATCCAGTAATGCTTTTGGATCATTTAGGTCAATTTCAGTTAATTCAAGCCATTTGACAAGATTGTCTCTAATATTGAATATGGTGGTGTTAGGATCTACTTCTCTCTCTAGTCTTATGTTATGGAAATTTTTTCTATAAATGTCTTCTGTGTTTCCATAGAACTTTAACAAAACTTTCTTTATATAGGTATAATTATTCTTTTGTTCTTCACTAAGTGAATTAATAATGCTTAGGCTTTTCCCTGATAATCTGCTCAATAAAATATTAGCCCAAGTCTCTTCTCTATAATTGTAAGACTGACATATGCCTTCAAATTGTGACAGATAACTAATAATTTCTTCTTTATGTTCATTAAATTCTCTAAATTTAGGTTTGTATGCACTGTTGGTTTCCCTATTGCTTGTTGATGTAGTATGCTGTCCTGATTCTATCCTAGCTCTTTCTAGTTTTAGCTCTTCCTCTCTTATTTTCATATCTTGTTCCCTTAATTTAAGTTCTTCTATTTCCTTTTGTCCTTTTAATTTTAGTTCTTCTATTTGTTTAAGGTCGCTTCTCTCTAACAGTCTAGCTTCTCGGTCTTTGTCTTTGTCTTGTTGGTCTCGTATTTTTTCCATTTCTCGAGTTACGAAGTCAGTTAATTTCTCCTGCTTCAAACCAAGCTTCTCACCTACTTCTAATAATTCCAAGTACTCTGCCATTTTTTATGTGTAATGTGAGTAACTAAAATTATATTGTTATGTATCAGTATATCAGTTATCTCCTTATTCTTTGGTTATCAATTAAAATAGTTTACGATATTTCATATATCTACATGTTAATGAATGTATACACAAATGCAAGTTGATACATGAATTATAAGTTATAAATAAGTGTAAGAAAAATTTAAAATAATTAAATTGTCTACTTCACAACATAAATACAGATATGTAGACGTTTACATGAATACAAATGAGACAACAAATACAAAAGTACTGTGTAGTTTATGGACCACAAGATAGTAGAAAATATGACAGTAGGTTGACAATATGTATAACAATGACAAGACAAATAGCACAAATATGACAAGATCTACTAAAAAACAACAGTTATGACAATGTACAAACTAGACTTCACAGCTAACACAAAATTATCCTACAGTGTTATAAATAGGGCCAGAAGAAACCTTTACCGTTTTAATAAAAAAACTTCCCTAGGAAAGATAACACCGTGGATGTCCCTACAGTATACTCTAAAATTAAACTTATATTACACAGAAAAAGTAAAAAATTTACTTAATCTAATTAAGTATGATATAAGTATATTTTTAAAGTCTTAAATTATATATATAATACATAACATAATATACATAAATACCAAGTGAAAGTGTCCAAAAGAAATCTTTAGTTGGTCACCTCTGCTCCTCTGTGACGCTATGATTTCTGTGTAATCGATAATCCTATGTAGTAGATGCTCCTTCTAGGTAGTAGATAATCCTATGTGGTAGTGTACTTGGGTAAAATAATCCAATGAGAAAAGTTACACCACAAATTGCTGCAATACTCCAATGTAAGTACCTTGCGTAATAGTGTAATTGTGATAATCCAATAATTGAAAATTGTCTAATTTCTCTCCGGTTCTGTTGCACTTGTGAGTAATTGAAGAATTACTTGAAGAATTACTTGACTTGAACTGTGCTGCTTGTATAAAGTAAAGATTATGCTGGGGAAATCTTACTTCCGCTGTCTTGATAAAACATCTCATCTGTAATGACATCAGACTTCTTTTGGTTTTGTGTGGATCATCTCTTTCGTTGACTAATAACTGTAAAATAGATTTCTTGCTGTTTCTTCCACGAGAATATTCACTCCACTGTTATATAATTGAAACAGTGTACCAGTTAGCTGTTTGCACTCTGAACTTTTGACTCCCGTGACTGACCTAAATTCAATCGTTGTCAGCTTGCTCTGTGTGTCGTGGACTCTTCTCAGACTTGACAAATACTCGGGCGTAATGACGTTCGATTCGAATGTTAAAATATATCATTGTTACTCAATGTTCTGTAATACATCGTTGTTCTGACACTTCTGACAATATTTGTAACGCATCGTCGTTACACCGCTTCTGACACCATTTGTAACACACTTCTACTCTGACATGGCGTGGGATGTTATTTCTTATGCTGTGGGTTATGTCAGTAGTATGGTTACTTATATTAACGCTTCAGGATGCCGACTCAGTCTTCTTCATTCTTTCACTTATTATTCAGGCACGTAAAGAAGAATGCTCAATTCTAGTTAAAACTCACAGTACTTTATTGAACACACTTTATATTGATAATATTAATAAATAATCCTTGCATGAATGTAATTTCACATATATATCTATAGTATTCCATCATTAAGAAAGACACGTCCTCAGACTACTATAACTCAGCTCAACTGTCTAATCTCACAGCTCTCACGCTACTGACTGACTCTACTGCTCTGCGCTCAGCTCTCTACTATCTCAGTCAACTCATACTTTATTACCAGCAAAGCGTGCAAAACAACCGCTCTGACAAAAACATAATTTTACTCTCCAAAAACGTGGAGTTCACATTTGTTCTCAAAAATACAATCCACATTGATTGTCTCTCCCCGTGGAAAAACCTGGTGAACACACTCACTGTCCACTCATGCTACCTCTCTGTTTACATGTGAAAACATAGTCCGTTACACCCCACCTTACCCTTACTTACTCCATAATGACAGAGCTACCCCACCTTACCCTTACTTACACCATGATGACAGAGCTACCCCACATTACCCTTACTTACACCATTATGACAGAGCTACCCCACCTTACCCTTACTTATACCATGATGACAGAGCTACCCCACCTTACCCTTACTTACACCATAATGACAGAGCTACCCCACCTTACCCTTACTTACACCATGATGACAGAGCTACCCCACCTTACCCTTACTTACACCATGATGACCGAGCTACCCCACCTTACCCTTACTTACACCATAATGACAGAGCTAACCTACGTTACAATTTCTTACAAAGCTAACCAAAGCTATTTTCTCCTATACCCACGCATTAAACCCACTAGTCACATAGCAACGCAAAGCACACACTAACATCAAACACACGCAAAGACACACAAAACACTCAAAAACACTGACACCAAACACTCACAAACACTCACAAACATTCACACCAAACATACAAAACCAATTACCAAACACCAACTTTAAAAAAATCCACACACCCAGGGGGGTCTACCCCCACTTCCACAATTAAAGGGAGTGGCTGATGCCACCGCCCCCCCCCTCAATTTTTTGGGTCATGGATTTGATATTTAATCTGAAAATTCATTGTGAATTTAGGCTTATTTATATTTAATGCAAAAATTAAAGTTAAAAATTGTCAGAACATCGTTGCCTATTCAAAAATTATAGTCTATGGATGACAACCGATTGCAACTTCACCATTAACTAAATAATTCTTCCAATGTTTCAGCAAATCAAATTATATCAAATCCAAGTAATTTTTAAAAATATATTATGTTTTAGTCGAGTATAATTTTTTAACGTTTTAATTCTTAACATTCAGCTATCAGTCTCGTTGGCTATACTTACATACTTATGTCACTTACCCCGTGGTGGCATAGGCTGTTTAGACGAATTTTTCCATTCATCTCGGTCCTGTGCTTTCCTTTCCAGTTGCGTCCACGTGTTTCCCATGCTTGTGTGTCTGCCTCTAGCTCGCGTCTCCATGTATTCTTAGGCTTTCCACTCTTTCGATTGACCTATGAAATTCATGTTAGGGATTGTCTGGGGGATGTTTTCTGGGAGTTTTCGATGAATGTGCCCTATCCACCCCCATCTTTTCCTCATGATATCTTCAGCAATAGGCTCCTAGTACGTCCTTTCCAGTAAGTCTTTATTGTCGATGGCTATGCGGTCAAATAATTTTTTTCATTTCCGATCTTGTGGCACGGAATTCAATGTACATCATCATCCAATCCTCCGATCTTGTGGCACGGAATTCAATGTACATCATCATCCAATCCTCCGATTTTGTGGCACGGAATTCAATGTACATCATCATCCAGTCCTCCGATTTTGTGGCACGGAATTCAATGTACATCATCATCCAATCCTCCAATTTTGTGGCACGGAATTCAATGTACATCATCATCCAATCCTCCGATTTTGTGGCACGGAATTCAATGTACATCATCATCCAGTCCTCCGATTTTGTGGCACGGAATTCAATGTACATCATCATCCAGTCCTCCGATTTTGTGGCACGGAATTCAATGTACATCATCATCCAATCCTCCAATTTTGTGGCACGGAATTCGATGTACATCATCATCCAATCCTCCGATTTTGTGGCACGGAATTCAATGTACATCATCATCCAGTCCTCCAATTTTATGGCACGGAATTCAATGTACATCATCATCCAATCCTCCGATTTTGTGGCACGGAATTCAATGTACATCATCATCCAGTCCTCCAAAACCAAACTCCTGACGTTCACTTTGGAACATGATTTTTTCTCCTCTCAGATATCGTCACATTCCTAAAACAATTTTTTGTGTGTTGAAATGAAATAAAACAAAAACTCGATACTCAGCAGGACAAATATTTGAAAGGAAATATTTATTTTGTTAACAGGAGAAATTCAAAAGTCAGCACAAAAAAAAAATGTTTAGGGCTGGGAGAGGATCTGATCCCACCGCAAGCTGATCTTCAGTTCCCCTCCGCATAGATGCCCACCCACATACATGCCCCTGCCGATAGGTGCCCACGCACATACATGCCCCTGCACATAGATGCCCACGCACACACTTAACAATAACGCATTAAACATAGTGTCGTATTTCAATATAAGAAGTCTCTCAAAATGGTTATACCTCAGGAAATTAAAACGTCTACAAAGATTTTCTATTCAAAATCATAAACAATACAGAAAACAAAATGACCCGGGAAAAAAAAAATGTCCCGTCCGACGCTGGATACGGCGGCGCTGGGGTCAGTTATTTAAATCTGGTAGCCTTTGAGGTGCCGCCAAATGATCCAACGTTCCATTGTTTGAATGCGTTGATCACCAATAAGGGGGGACGTAACTTGGGATACGCCCGGACACTTTAATTATTAAACACAAGTGATATTTAACTCCCTTGGGGGGGCGCCTGGACGTTTAAAACAAAGACCGCATCACAGGGACGTACCGCCGGGGACCTAAGGACGTATCCCAATGATTACCCTGTTCATCAACAATTTATGATCTGACCTTTTCTTAGGGCGTGGGCTCCCGAAAATGCCAAACGGGGCACGGGCGCCCCAGCACGCGGAAACCCGTCATTAATTGGGGTACTCGGAATGGGACACCGCCCAGAATTGGGACCCCGGGGCTCAATAACAAGGGAGTGGCCACCGGGGGATGGGCAATATCGATACCTTATGTCTTTCGATACTTAATTAACAGAGACGAGTCGCTCGCTTGAAAAAGGTCTCGGCATCTATTTAAAGTTAACAAGAAGGCTTACTTATTGTTTAAGTATATGCATCTCGGCCGTAATTGAACTTAACAAATCAGTTCGGCCCAAAAAGTAATACCATATAAATCAGTTATACCCTAAGAATAAGCAATACCCTAAGAAACAGTAATACCTAACAAACAGTATTACCATAATAACAGTAATACCTAAAAAACAGTATTACCATAATAACAGTAATTCCTAACAAACAGTATTACCATAACAAACAGTGCTACCCTAAAACATTATACCATAACAAACAGTAATACCCTAAAAAAAAAGTAATACCCGTAGAATCAATAATACCTTAACAAACAATACTGCACTTAGAATCAGTAATACTCTGAACCCTAACAAACAGTAATACCCTTAGAATCAGTAATATCCTATCGCTCCCAGTTTCTCTGAAGGCTGAGCTGAGATGTTTGGACACATTTTGGTGAATCAACTCCAAAATTTCTATATATAAAAAGCAAATCACAACGGAATTGACATCTTGACATCAAGTGTAGCTTATCAACGATGGTGTGCATGATGGGTGGGGCCAAACACACGTGATTGATAACTGAAAGTAATATAGGGGTATCTTTAGTGTTTCACACGTTATCAAAATTTTAACAAATAAAATGTGAGAGAAGTACATCATTTATCATTAATTCCTTGACATTATTTAACGACATGCGTCCTGCAGACCACAGGCTGGGAATCCCTGGTTTAGGGTTTTGGTTAAGGAAAAAAAAAAACGTTTAGTTTGATCCTACTGTTGATCATTCTGTTGAGCAAACGCTGAAGACAGTTGTCAAAATGACATCAACGTGTTTGAACAGTCAACTCGAGCCACTGACAATAACACATCTGACAACGTCTGCTGATGGCACAGTTTGGGGTTTTAAAGGTCAAAAGAGTTCTTGGTAAGGTCACATCTAATAGACGGCAACGTCTCCACGTGGGACGGCATCTTGTTGGCAAGGTGATTGCAGCTCTCAAATTACCCACTAGGAAACTCGGACATGTAAACCCTACAAGTTGTTATGCAAATTTTTTTTTGTTTGAAGTAAAATCTGCATCAGCTCGGTCTAAAAATCATTCTGGAACCGTTACAAACTAACTGGAGAAGCTCTTATGTTATGATCAGAATATAACAGAGACAGGCATAGTAGTATAGAAATGAACGGTATTCAAGACAGATGAGTGGTATAATGATATATCAAGGTATTGAAGGAAGGTAATACAACACAGACGTGCAGCAGATATATGACAGACATTAATGAAATATGTTACATAAAATAGAAAGGGATATGCAGTACATATATTACAGGCACTTTAAAAAAACAAAAACTTTTAGCATATTTCATCCTTTCTCATTTTTTTCTGTTACTAGACACAGCTTCCTATAACTTCTCTAACTAGACACACCGTTCTATAACTTCTCTAACTAGACACAACTTCCTATAACTTCTCTAACTAGACACACCTTCCTATAACTTCTCTAACTAGACACACCTTCCTATAACTTCTCTAACTAGACACACCTTCCTATAACTTCTCTAACTAGACACACCTTCCTATAACTTCTCTAACTAGACACATCTCCCTATAACTTCTGTAAGAGACACACCTTCCTATAACTTCTCTAACTAGACACACCTTCCTATAATTTCTCTAACTAGACACACCTTCCTATAACTTCTCTAACTAGACACACCTTCCTATAACTTCTCTAACTAGACACACCTTCCTATAGCTTCTCTAACTAGACACACCTTCCTATAACTTCTCTTACTAGACACACCTTCCTATAACTTCTCTAACTAGACACACCTTCCTATAACTTCTCTAACTAGACACACCTTCCTATAACTTCTCTAACTAGACACACCTTCCTATAACTTCTCTTACTAGACACACCCTCCTATAACTTCTCTAACTAGACACACCTTCCTATAACTTCTCTAACTAGACACAACTTCCTAAAGTTTGTGAGCAAACATTTTATTTTTAATTTTTTGTTGTTTAACAAGAATGTGTACCTCAAAGTTTGTTTGTTCTTTAAAAGAATGTTTTCCTCAACTTCGTCTTCCTTTTTCCATCGACTTGTTTTCGCCTCTTGCTTGTATAGTAGCCTATAACAGTGGTCGGAAATTCATAGGTCAAAATAGCCAGAAATCAGGAGCAGTATGATTAAATTTTTCTGATAGCAAAATTTATTTTCAAGAACCGTTCAAGAACCATATTTTTCGGAGTCAAAACCCAATTGTGGCCGACTGGCTAGCCGCACTAAAATCGTTAAATAGCCGCATGCGGCTCGTTAGCCGCGATTTGCCGACCACTGGCCTATACTGATATGTAGTTCTGCAATAGATAACTAATATTTAGCTCTGCTATGGTATACAAATATGTAGTTTTGTTATTGTATACAAATGTGTCGTTCTTTTATAGTATATTAATATGTTTTTCTGTTATATTATACTAATATTTAGTTCTGCTTTAGTATACTAATACGTAGCTCTGGTATAGTTTACTAATTTCAGCTCTGCTATAGTATACTAATGTATAGCTCTGTTATGGTATACTAATGTGTAGCTCTGCTATGGTATATTAATAGGTATCTCTGCTATAGTATACTAATTTGTAGCGCTGCACAAACATTTTTCTGTGTTTACTACTTCCAATTTATAAAAAGTTTAACATATTTTAAAAATAAAGTTATTGATGATATTCATACCATTCAGTTCATTGAGCATCTGCGCAAATCTGACACAAGTTTCTGTTCCCTTATGGTTCGGTAGCGATGATCCCAGTCTTACACCGATACTGAGTCGAGGGGCAAGGGGGGAGGGGGGTTGCAATCTGGTTCGTTGGAGCTGCGTTAAGAGCAAGTGACGATGGCCTTTAACGATACCATGCATGTCGTCATCAACCGGCAGCTTGTATTTCACAGCAACATAAATATTACATTTAACGCCATAGCTTACAACTTAACAAAGAAATAGCGACATGCACACCACCAGACATATATCCATCTCATACCGTTGTAGACAGGAACACAACAATCAAACACTACTATAGACGGACAGCAGTCAGACATGATCAGATATGTACATCACCATACAACAATCATTCATACCGTCTTAGACAGGTCCAAACAATCAAACTCTACAATACAGACAGCAGTCAGAAATTATCATATATGCACACCACCAATACATCAATCATTCATTACTGTCTTGGATGGTCCCAAACAATCAAACTCTACAATACAGACAGCAGTCAGAAATTATCATATATGCACACCACCAATACATCAATCATTCATTACTGTCTTGGATGGTCCCAAACAATCAAACTCTACAATACAGACAGCAGTCAGA
>CAXITT010000045.1:183628-225620 GCA_964033795.1 Lymnaea stagnalis | reverse complement strand
ATATGATTCTAGAGACAGACTGATATGATTATAGAGACAGACTACTATGATTCCAGTGAAAGACTAATATGATTCCAGAGAAAGACTAATATGGTTTTAGAGACAGACTAATATGATTCTAGAGACAGACTGATATGATTATAGAGACAGACTAATATGATGCTAGAGGCAGTCTACTATGATTCCAGTGAAAGACTAATATGATTCCAGAGAAAGACTAATATGGTTTTAGAGACAGACTAATATGATTCTAGAGACAGACTGATATGATTATAGAGACAGACTAATATGATGCTAGAGGCAGTCTACTATGATTCCAGTGAAAGACTAATATGATTCCAGAGAAAGACTAATATGATTCTAGAGACAGACTGATATGATTATAGAGACAGACTACTATGATTCCAGTGAAAGACTAATATGATTCCAGAGACAGACTAATATGATGCTAGAGACAGACTAATATGATTATAGAGACAGACTACTATGATTCCAGTGAAAGACTAATATGATTCCAGAGAAAGACTAATATGATTCTAGAGACAGACTGATATGATTATAGAGACAGACTACTATGATTCCAGTGAAAGACTAATATGATTCCAGAGACAGACTAATATGATTCTAGAGACAGACTGATATGATTATAGAGACAGACTACTATGATTCCAGTGAAAGACTAATATGATTCCAGAGACAGACTGATATGATTCTAGAGACAGACTGATATGATTATAGAGACAGACTACTATGATTCCAGTGAAAGACTAATATGATGCTAGAGACAGACTAATATGATTCTAGAGACAGACTAATATGATTCTAGAGACAGACTAATATGATTCTAGAGACAGACTAATATGATTCTAGAGACAGACTAATATGATTCTAGAGACAGACTAATATGATTCTAGAGACAGACTGATATGATTATAGAGACAGACTACTATGATTCCAGTGAAAGACTAATATGATTCCAGAGACAGACTGATATGATTCTAGAGACAGACTGATATGATTATAGAGACAGACTACTATGATTCCAGTGAAAGACTAATATGATGCTAGAGACAGACTAATATGATGCTAGAGACAGACTAATATGATTCTAGAGACAGACTAATATGATTCTAGAGACAGACTAATATGATTCTAGAGACGTGACACAACAGACGCATGAATTACCTATTAGGATAGAATGTTTCTTGTGGTTCCAAAACCAGGCACTGAGATCCGCGAAGACACGATTCAAGTAACTGAAAATTTACTTTGACTTTTTATGTGTGATTTTTATCTGACATTCAGCAGCTACCGATCCTGAATCCAGGTGAACCGAACAAACACTGTGTGTACGGCGACATGGCTTTGAGTTAAGTGGTGATGCACGGGCTAGGACTTTAATGAAGAACACGAGGATCTTGAGAAAATGAGTCCATGCAGCAGAAGTACAAACACCATTCAAGTGTCTTCCTCTGCTTGTGTAACTTGGCAGATCCTTGTCGGAAGTCTATGATCGCGTGCAATACAATGCTAACCTATCCGGTAACCCGCAGCAACAGCTAAAATACCTTTTTTGTTTTCAAAATTAAAGCTGATAAAAGCTTTCTTGCTATCACCAATGTCCCCGGTTCGGTTGGATGTATTGTCAGCATTGTCAGTTGAACGAGACATTGTTGTAGCCCATGACTATGTGCAGCTCTCATTGCCTTGGACATGATGAGTTGCCAGATTAAAGCCCGACTTTTTTTTTTTTTTACAGTTTAAGCTCATTCGGTTTTGTGTTTCATGTACTTTGTTTATAACAACAATGAGACCAGAAGCAACCTGAACCTCCTAGAATGTAACTTAAGAAAACCGTCAGTTCATAGAATGTACCAGAACAACACCGTCATCTCACAGAATGTACCAGAACAAAACCGTCAGTTCATAGAATGTACCAGAACAACACCGTCATCTCTCATAATGTACCAAAACAAAACCGTCAGTTCATAGAATTTACCATTCCTCAATACAGTGACAAAGCAATAAGACCTCGACTTGAAGCAAGCAATTCTTTATTCGATTTTGGAGAGTTCAAAACTATAAGTTAAAAAAAGTGAAACAAGAAAAGAAATTCATGGAATTAATGTATGCAAAAGTGCGATCCTGGCCATGGTTATTTCGATATAAGTTAGACTACGGCCTGGTTGATAACTTCTAAATCACCCTTGGTCCTGGTTAATCCCATCTAAATTTACATTTGGCTCTTGTTGATGCTATCTAAATTAGACTTGGCTCTGGTTGAAGCTATCTAAATTAGACTTGACTCTCGTTGATGCTATCTAAATTAGACTTGACCCTCGTTGATGCTATCTAAATTAGACTTGGCTCTGGTTGAAGCTATCTAAATTAGACTTGGCTCTCGTTGATGCTATGTAAATTAGACTTGGCTCTGGTTGAAGCTATCTAAATTAGACTTGGCTCTCGTTGATGCTATCTAAATTAGACTTGGCTCTCGTTGATGCTATCTCAATTAGACTTGGCTCTGGTTGAAGCTATCTAAATTAGACTTGGCTCTCGTTGATGCTATCTAAATTAGACTTGGCTCTGGTTGATGCTATCTAAATTAGACTTGACCCTCGTTGATGCTATCTAAATTAGACTTGGCTCTCGTTGATGCTATCTAAATTAGACTTGACCCTCGTTGATGCTATCTAAATTAGACTTGGCACTGGTTGAAGCTATCTAAATTAGACTTGACCCTCGTTGATGCTATCTAAATTAGACTTGGCTCTGGTTGAGGCTATCTAAATTAGACTTGACCCTGGTTGATGCTATGTAAATTAGACTTGGCTCTCTTTAATGCTATCTAAATTAGACTTGGCTCTGGTTGAAGCTATCTAAATTAGACTTGGCTCTCGTTGATGCTATCTAAATTAGACTTGGCTCTCGTTGATGCTATCTCAATTAGACTTGGCTCTCGTTGATGCTATCTAAATTAGACTTGGCTCTCGTTGATGCTATCTAAATTAGACTTGGCTCTCGTTGATGCTATCTAAATTAGACTTGACCCTCGTTGATGCTATCTAAATTAGACTTGGCTCTCGTTGATGCTATCTAAATGAGACTTGGCTCTCGTTGATGCTATCTAAATTAGACTTGACCCTCGTTGATGCTATCTAAATTAGACTTGGCTCTCGTTGATGCTATCTAAATTAGACTTGGCTCTCGTTGATGCTATCTAAATTAGACTTGACCCTCGTTGATGTTATCTAAATTAGACTTGGCTCTCGTTGATGCTATCTAAATTAGACTTGACCCTCGTTGATGCTATCTAAATTAGACTTGGCTCTCGTTGATGCTAACTAAATTCGGATTTGCCCCTGTTTGATCCTATTTAAATATTATTTGGCCCTGGCTAATGCTATCTAAATTAGACGTGACCAAATCCCACATTTTAATTCTTGCATTATTAAACTGGCAACATTATTCTCCTGAAGCATATTCCAAACGATGCCACCTCCAGGCCACACAGCAGCGATCCGCCCCCCCCCCCCCCCCCCCCAACCCCCCCCCCCACCACCCCCCGGGAGCTCGGCAAGATGGGCGCCGTGTTAACAAAACCGGCGGCGACAACCGTGGACCTGAGGTACAAAAAGTGTGTGTGGGGGGGGGGATAGAGCTGATCATTGGGACAGACACGTTGATGTGGGTCAGCGTTTCATGTCTTTGGTGCTTTCACCCTACAAGAAGACGCAGAGCCATCTAACAGGAAACGTACAGTCCTGCTGTCATGGGTACAACGCAAGAGACGAGATGTCTAATTTCGGAATCGGTTTCAGTTTCTGCACCGAAAGTTGCTAGTTAATCCCTTTCGGCGTAGTTTCGGTTTCAGTCAAAACAGAAATGGTACGTTTAGGTTTATTTTCGGTTTCGACAGGAAGTGACTGAGGCTTTCTGTCGTCTACTAGAAGTCAGTCTATGACACTGTCTGTCGGCCGGCAATCCGATAATTAAAATTGCGTGACGTCTTTCTGTCATCGTATGATATATGACTAATCCTCTGCGAACACTGTTCACAGCTGAATGATAAACTATTCGTCCAATATTTCCCCCCCCCCCCCAAAAAAAAAAAAAAAAAAATTAGAAATGGGAAAAGAAAAAAACTTTTTTAAAAAAAAATGGGGAAACTATGGTTTATTTAATTTATTAATTTGGGACATTCAGTTTCATTTATCACTATCATTCTCATAAATGTTGGCAAAGGTGAAGGTGAAGGTGAATAGAATTGTGAAAAAAAAAATCCTAGTGGATGGTAACCTACCCAATAATATTTTTGTTTTGAAATTTAAAAAAAAAAAAATAAGATGAATTGGGGAAAGTTAGGCTTATTCAATTCTTTCGTTTATTAAAATTCATCATTATTTTGCTGATCCACATTGTCATTGGCAAAATAAAAAAAATATTCCACAAATTTAGTCGCGTGATTGGACATAAATGTCAAGAAAAAGAATAATGAAATCTTTAGTAATAATTTTTAAAAAAAAATTAAATATTGATTTCCATCTATAATTATAAAGGCATAAAATATACTTTATTTTAAATCATCAGCGAACACACGTGTGCATATGTGACTATTTCGAGCAATTATGTAGTAGGAATAGTGTACTATCATACTAAACGTAGCTCAAATTTCTATCAACTTTAGTTTAATCTAGGTCAAATATAAACTTTCCTGATACATGATAATGTGGATAAAAGGAAAATTTAAATGTCGACCAATAAGAAATCGTGTTTCAACGTAAATGTACGGGTTGACGGAACAAAGAGTTCCTTCAAGGCTTATGTCTGAACATTGTGGTGGGCCAAACAAAAAAAAAAAAAAAACAACAACTAAACATAGAACTAAGCTTTCGATCGATGCTAAATATGATGTGGCAGAGTTGGAATTAGATCATAAAAACAAAGGGCTGCAAAGTGTCTATTTTGCATGAATATTGCCCCCCACCCCCCAACCTCCCCGGTCAAAATTTTAATTTACCTTATTAATTTAAAATACATTGAAAAAATGTTCAATTACTTTTTAATTCATTCGGTAAAAGCCAAAATATTAATGAGATGTTTATCTACAATTCACGATGATCTCATTTTTATAAAAAGAATATAAATATCGATACTTTCCCCCCATCATTTTTCGACGTATGTATAACGTATGCGCAAATGAGTTTCGAAATATCTAAATATTTTGGTTCCGGCCGTAAGTCTCGTTAAGATTTTTTTTTTTTCGGTTTCAGTTTCGTCCGAAAGTCATGTCTGTCTAGCTTCGGGTTTTGACTGCGGCCGAATTCAGAAAATACCTTTCGGTTGGCCCCTAGCCATGACCTGAATTATTTGCATATCCCCCCATCCCACACACATATTACCCCAACACAGAGCCATGGATATGTGTGCCTGTCATACTCCAAAAGTAAAGGCGATGTTTTCATATGAAATAAAAGTCCCAACCAATTAATTTGTTCATAATATTCAGAAACAGAGAATGTATACTTATTAAGATTATAAAATATGAAATCAGCATAGCATGGCCAACACTACAGCTTTCTTGTCTGCTGCGACACCTTGCATAGTGCCATCTTTTACTCTTGGAAATGAGCGAAACAAAGTATTGGAAAATCTGGAAAAAAAAATTACGCAACAAAACAACGAACGAATCGGCAAGAAGCCTTCTTCAGCGAAAAAATAACAGTAAAAACAATATAAAATTAAAATACAACTTTGAAATGTAGTATCCGAGAGGAAAGCAAGAGGATTTTGACAGAGCATAAGTAGGGGAGAGGACAGCAAGAGGATTGTGACAGAGCATAAGTAGGGGAGAGGACAGCAAGAGGATTGTGACAGAGCATAAGTAGGGGAGAGGACAGCAAGAGGATTGTGACAGAGCATAAGTAGGGGAGAGGACAGCAAGAGGATTGTGACAGAGCATAAGTAGGGGAGAGGACAGCAAGAGGATTGTACTTGCACTTTCCTCGCGCTGTCCTCTGGGAGAGAATATTTTTAAAATCTTCATTGAAATTGGATGACACCGGGGAAAGTTTGCTCTGTTCAATAATACGAAGATGTTCAGTTAACCTATCTGAACATCTTCTACCAGTTTCGCCTATATATCAGGTGCGGCATACAAGGCACACCATCGCGTACATCGCATTTTTGACTGACACATTTGAAACCCTATATTATGATGGTAAAAGTACACTTAGGGATTATGTTGTTGCAACTTTTGAAATGAGACAAACAGTTTGAATAATTTTGTTGATGAGTAACTTAACAAAGAAATGAAAAAAAAAAATATATATATATATTTTTTGCAATCTCTTATTTAAAAAAAAACACAGAAAAACTCTCAAATAATTATATTTTAATAACAGTCAAGTTTCTATGAGGTTATCAGTTTCAAAATGTGCGCAGTTCTGTTGTGTGATATCCGCACCTTAGCTGGTTTCATATATATTTATTAAAAAAAAATGTATTGTTAGACAAACACTTTCAACAGCAAATTTTCAGCAAGCAAATAATGGAGCGAACTCCCCGACTGAAAGATTTAAGAGGCATGGGGACCTATGAAGATATAACGCGAGGACATTTGGCTCTTACACGTGACATCGCCCTGTATACTGTATCAAACAGCCACCCCGGCGCCCTCGGTGGAGTCAATAATATTTCCTTGACCCAAGCGTCCACGCCGATGAATGATGGAGGGCAATAAATATGTAAATAATTTTGTGTATTCTTGATCTTATGTTAACATTAAATGGCACGGGCCCAGCCGGCCCAGCCGCATCGCAAGCAATTTATGCAACGTTCTGACATAGGTGGCAGCCCCCGTGGTCCCCAGACGGCCATAGGACAGCCGGCGGTTATCCACTTACTGATGTTAGTTATGTCTGGGGCTAAAAGGGATGTTTAGGGGGGGGGGTACATGGTTTCGGAACAAAGGCGTTCGTCCGTGTACTTGTAAAGGAGGGGAGACAAACAATGAATGCAGACATAAGACATTAGAGAATCAGACAAATAAACATTTCTGATTCCACATAACAATAGTGTTGTGGAATACACAATCCTGGTAGTTTGTTATTTTGTAGGCAGGGGGGACGTCTCTTGACTTTTGGAGGCCCACTGACCTCTTTAGTCTATGTGTTAACCTGATAATTTTTTTTTTCTACATCAAATCTTTGGACCCTTTAAATACCCGAAGCTGCCTGTTAGTGATTTTCTGATTTCGGCCGAAACAGAAACAGGCCGAAAGTTAAAAATGACTTTCGGCTGAAACCGAAACCAAAAGATTAAGGAGACTTTCGGCTGAAACCGAAACCAAAAGATTAACGAGACTTTCGGAAGAAACCGATACCGAAGCCGAAACCGAAATATTTAGATATATTGAAATTCGTTCCCGCATACATTCTGCATACATCGAAAAATGATGGGGGAAAGTATCAATATTTACATTCTTTTTATTAAAAAATGAGATCATCGTGAACATGAATAAATTAACATCGAATAAATACTTTGGCATTTACCATTTTAATTAAAAATTAATTGAAATTTCTTAAAAATGTATTTTAAAGTAGTATGGTAAGAGAAAATTAGGACGGAGATGAAAAAAAAAAGGGGGGGGGGGATTTATGCAAAATAAACCCCTTGAGTGCCCTTTGCTTTTTTTTNTGTCACCTAAATATCAGTTATTACGGCTATAAAAATATCACCACAATGTTTCGTGTTTATCGCCACACTAATGCTTTGTGTTTTCATAGAAAGCTGGCAAGATATGCTGTATTAATATTTAGCCCAGTACCAACACATTAGTCTTTCAGTGCTGATGACGTAATTATTTCCTTCGGCGACCAACTTCCCTCACCCCAATGGTGGGGGGGGGGGAATATATTTTAACTGGGTCTCTTTAAATTGTTGTTCTGACGGGTCTCGACGGAGAATCGCAAAAGAAATATCAAAATCGTAAATTGGTCACCAATATCATAAAAGTAAACAGGTCTACAGTAGGCCTACTACATAATTATTTTAAGAAGCAGTAATAGATTCACACATATGTTATTCCTTCAATAACAGGCCTAAAACATATGCCAGAGTGCTTCTCTTAAACTTCTCATCAGCATTGAACACTATCCAACCACACCTTATGATAAAGAAACTTTCCTCGTTAGGTGTCCATTTAAATATTCAGGCTTGGATACTGAACTTTTTAACAAATCGACCACATTATGTCAAAGTAAATAACCAAGTATCTCTAACCAGAGAAATAAGCACCGGGGCACCACACGGCTGCGTTCTCTCTCCTGTACCGTATACAATATATACAAATGATATTCAAAACTCAAGCGACACCGTTCCAATATTAAAATTTGCTGATGATACCACCATTGTTGGCTTAATATCTGAAGGAGAAGGCCTATACCGCAACTTAGTTACAAGCTTTATCAATTGGTGGGATAAAAATTTTCTCCAGCTGAATGTCTCAAAAAAAAAAAAAAAAAGAAATTGTTGTTGATTTCAGGAGGGGGGATTATCAGATTACAGATCTCAACATAAAAAATCAATTGTAGAGAAAGTGGAGGCACATACGTACTTGGGTGTCACCATTAATAATAAACTAACATGGCATGAGCACGGACAAATGTTGTATAAGAAATTCAACCAAAGACTGTTTTACCTAAAAAAAAAAACATGTACAATTTCGGCGTAAACAAGCAAGTCGTTAACTTATTCTACAGTGCAACTATTGGAAACCTACTTAATTTCAGTATTACCTGCTGGTGTGGGAATTCAACGTCTGATATTAAACACCGCATAAACCGACTAATCAAGAAAGCTAGGAACATAACACTAACTAAACATCCTTCACTTGAAGAACTATTTGAAGAAAGATTTTTTTGTAAAACTAAACACATTTTGGATGATACATCCCACCCTCTTCATCACAAATACTTAGGACCGGGCCGTTGGGGACGAATTCTTTACATCAGGGCGAGGACTGCATGGCAAATAAAAAAATTCTTTTGTTCCCCAATGTGTACCAATTTACCGGCGTGCTTCCTCTGAAGTCAAACATCTTCATGAGAACTAATAAGTCCGCGATTTTGCTAAGAGAACTCACTGAATGGCTGTTCGAAATAATTTATTATAATTGTCTTTTGTTCAAACTGTTTTATTTATGTGCTGAAAATGTATAATGCAGTCATAAAACGTGTCCATTTGTTTGGATCAATAAAAGAATCTTATCGTATGTCCTTCATAATGACAAACTTCATGAAATGAATCAATTGAAACAGCCTACCGTATAAGACGCACCCGTTTATAGGACGCACCCGTCTATAAGACGCGGGTTTTGACGATTTGTGTGAACAATATTTTACATACCACTCGTCTTATATACGCGAACATACAGTAAGTTTCCCCTAACTATTATTTTAAAAAAAATTAAATTAAAATAATAATGTAAATATTACCAATACCTAGGATTATTCAATATTATTCACCTTTGCCTATGACAACATTGAAGAGCATGATAATGATAAAGCAATTTGAATATCACAAATGAATGAATTGAATAAACTTAGGGTTCAAAATTTAAAAAACAACATTAAAACAAAAATAATGATATAAATATTACTATTCCATTAGTTTTTCTTCCACAAAACAGTTTGTCTAAGCTTCTTGGAAATTAAATTTTTTGGAAAAATAAGACAAGTAGGTCCTAATGATGCCAGCTGCCTAAAGTCTCAATACTTTTGATCGCAACAGAAAAGTTAACCTTCGGTTTAATTTCGGTTTCGGCCGAAACCGAAACAAGGCCGAAGTTAATCAAATGGCAACTTTCGGCGCCGAAACCGAAACTCGGTCGGTCTCTACTCCCTGCAGTTGTGGGGGTTGCAGTGTTGCTGGGGTTGTCGGGGTTGCAGGGCCAACGCGGCTGCTCTGTTTGTAGAGTAAAATGCAAGGTAAAAACAATAAGACGGCCATTAGCTCGAAATTTGAATTATCAAATCTGTACGTTTGAATTATCAAGTTTCTGTATGTTGTATTTGTCTGTAGTTCTGTGCTAAGAAATGTCCTTGAATAGTTGCCACGTTGGCACCAACAACGGTAACGAGTTGCCGGCCCCTTAACCTAACCTACATCACAGGACGCCAGGATCAGACTTTGTGACTAGCGTTCGGAAAGTAAGAAGGATAAATAAGCGTGTCTAGTCAGAGTGGAGACACGGACAGTTCAATGTTGGTTTGTTTGACCACAAAAATTATGACGGGAGGAAGTAGGTGAAAGAATAAATCCAATGATGGATACTTCTAAAAAATGTCTCGACTTAACATTTTTATTTTAAAATTGCTTTTTGAATTTAATTAATTCTGTGATTTTTGGGTAAAGAGCATTTCATGTTCATTATAGTTGTTATTTATATTGGTCTTAAGGGGTCAGTTTAAAGCAAACATCAACACGTTATAAGTTGTTGCAATCTGAACATTATATATCAACTAGCCAATATACCCGGCTTCGTGCGGGTTTGTAATAGAAAAAACTCTCATCAGGCATATAAGCGAACACGTAGTGAAAATCACTTCGTTAAAATAATAATTAAAATTACACCTCACCTCTAAAAGCCAGATTTATAATAATTCTCGTAAACATTAAATTTTAGAAAATGATATCTGGAGAATCCGTACAAACCAAGAACTTTACAATTTGTACAAAGAACCACCCATAGTCACAATGATCTTCAAAAAAGGCAGACTACGCTGGGCAGGTCATGTTGAAAGGATGCCGGAATGCAGAGCAGCAAAAGTTATATATAGGTAAAGGCCTAGGGGCAGATGACTCACCGGTCGCCTAAGGCTGAGATGGAGTGATGATGTGGAGACGGATTTGCACCAGTTGGGGGTTCGCGCATGGAGGTGGAAGCCATGGATCGCTCCGAATGGAAGGATGTGGTGGAGCAGGCCAGGGCCCTACATTGGCTGTAGTGCCACTGATATTGATGATGATGAAACAATAACATTTGGAGCCCATCTCGTTTCAAGTAATACTCCTGAAACTTGACAGGTATTTTGACGGTGTGTCCAAACCAAACTAATTTATTTTTGATCAATATACTGGCTGACTGGAAGACAAAAAACATTAAGCACAAACTATTTGTTTTATTTCCTGGTTACAAATATGGTCCATTTAAAAAAAACAAAAAACAATATGAAATATTATAAAAAACACGCTTTTCCAAGAATGTATTTAAATGTTCTCAAAACTTGAGAGTTGCTACAGTCATATGACTAAAAAAAGCGTGGAGCGCCCATGAACTCAATATTCTTTACACATCGCAAAGACATGCACGCAGCGGTATCGCTAATTTCATCCCATTTGTAAAGATCACGAGAGATGGGAGCGTACAACAGTACTGCAAGGCAGTCGTGAGAACTCGTATGTCCATGATTAAATAATCTGTATCACAACATTATTGTATCAACACTTACTTGCAGGATTTATTATTTTTTTGTCAAGTCATAGGACTTCTTTGCCTTTCATGGGCGCCCCCACTCTCTTTGTATGACTGTAACAACTATGAATTTTTTATTTTTTTTTTTGGATGTTTATTGTAAACTACCTAGTACATTTTTGAAAAAAAAAGTCGCTTTGTTTAACAAGTATTTTGTAATTATTGTTTATTTTAAACCTTTAAATAATACGTTTAGTCTGCATTTATTCGTTAAGTTTAATTTTTATTTATATATCTCAGATAAGAAAAGAGAAATTAATCTTTCATACTTTTATCTTGGTTGAAGAACAACCTTTATTTAAAAAAAAAATCCATTAAAATCGGTAGCCCAAGATAGTCCGCTCAACACAAAACATGTGGATATTATTATTTTAAAATCCAGCATTGTCTTAATGGGTCCATCAATTACAAAAAAGTGAAAAAGAAAAACCAAGCAAACAATGGATCACAGCCAAATTTGACATGATCATTGAATACTGTGTGTTCTCCATTTTTTTTTTTTTTACTTCTACGTAGAGCGAAAGCATCTACCAATCCCTACCCGCTATTTTTGTTTGCACATTGACGTCACCGATCTAATGTGTAGCGCTGTACGAGTCCCACCCCTCCCTTCACTGGGAAAAGGTTGTTTAAGTTTCACTTGCTCCAAAGATTGCTCTAGGGTAATCCGATTTCTTGAATTTCTTTTTGATAAAGCGTTCCAACTTCCGCCCTTATCAAAAAGCCGGCGCCTTTCCCTGTCGGAAGGGAGTCATTTTGCAAATTTTTCCTAGACATTTACGAGACAGAATATACTTTCAAGATTGTACTCTTTAGGTGTGTGTGAATTAATATACATATTTTTTTATCTTCCGAGGATTTCAAATTTCATCTTTCTGTAAGTTAATATGGTTTTATTTTCTATTTTGTATATTTCTTTTACTATACATAAAATAATATAATTAAATAAAATAGTGCTAATATATCGCTAGCTTTGGTAACAATTTTCTTTGCATGAAGTGTTTCAGGCCTTTGCTACGTAGAGTTCAACAAACGAGCTAAATCTGAACACAGATTAAATTTGGAAAAAGATATAACGGTACGTAACAGTGCTAATGAAATGCACGCTAAGTTTCCGGATTTTCAACCATTAAGTGATCGCTATCGATTTAATCCAACGGTTTTATGGATGGCTGAGGTGATGTATAACACGACTTTTGTCTTACAAGGGAATAATTAATCATGATACGAGACTATCAGGGAGCTGTGACGAGCGCCCATTAAAACACAAGACAAGAGTGCACAAAGAGCGGATAAACAGACACAGAATTGCTCCTAGTTTTTTTTTTCCACGGCCTTTAGGGACCACTCACAAATAACTTGCAGCAATCAATTATACATGACGTAGCTCTATTGGTGACTGCATGCAGGCTACGGTAAACCATCAATAAGATACCCTCCCACCCAATCATCTACCCTCCCCACGCCCCCCGTTCTGGACAGGGAGTCTTAAGCTGTATGATACTAAATTTAAAATGCTAGCTAATGACCCAGACTTTTGTCCTTATTTTAGTAGGAACCATCGACGAGCTGATAAAAAAAAAAAAAATCAGGATCTAAAGCAGGCTATGTTGTGCATTAACTGGTATTTCGGATACATCCCTGTGGAGGAACAATCTTTTCAATCTAAGAATTTTAAATAACTATTTTTTTTTAGAATCAAGAAAAATTATATCAGTCCAGTTAGACACAAAGGTGTCAATGCTTACCTTTCGTAACGTTATCTCGATCGGACAACTTTTCATACATGAAAAATAACAACAACAAAAAGTAACATAAACTATGTTGGCTTTAACCCCTAGAGCCCCCACCCCCCTCCCGGTCACATGTGACTTACCCTAATTAAAAAAAAATCAAAATGTAGACAAAGGGAAATAATTTTCAAACCATTAGACTTAGAGCATTGTGTGGGCTTCTAGGGGTTAAATATGTCCCTCACAGTTTCCCGTGAAACTTTGATGAGCTAATGAAACAACAAATGTAGACTAAATGTGTTGGACTGGGTGCTCTGATAGAGAGTCAAGCATGCGATTGTTTCATCTTCGTTTGCATTTAAGTGCAGTTAACAAAAAAAAAAAAAAAATACAAATAAAGTGCATCATGTTGTTTCGACTGGTTACTCAAATAATCAGCTCTTCTGGAGGGGACTGTTTAAAAAAAGAAAAAAAACACAAANTTTAAATAACTATTTTTTTTTAGAATCAAGAAAAATTATATCAGTCCAGTTAGACACAAAGGTGTCAATGCTTACCTTTCGTAACGTTATCTCGATCGGACAACTTTTCATACATGAAAAATAACAACAACAAAAAGTAACATAAACTATGTTGGCTTTAACCCCTAGAGCCCCCACCCCCCTCCCGGTCACATGTGACTTACCCTAATTAAAAAAAAATCAAAATGTAGACAAAGGGAAATAATTTTCAAACCATTAGACTTAGAGCATTGTGTGGGCTTCTAGGGGTTAAATATGTCCCTCACAGTTTCCCGTGAAACTTTGATGAGCTAATGAAACAACAAATGTAGAGTAAATGTGTTGGACTGGGTGCTCTGATAGAAAGACAAGCATGCGATTGTTTCATCTTCGTTTGCATTTAAGTGCAGTTAACAAAAAAAAAAAAAAATACAAATAAAGTGCATCATGTTTGGTCGAGTGGTTACTCAAATATTCAGCTCTTCTGAAGGCGACTGTTTAAAAAAATAAAAACAACACAAAAACACAAAGATTCAGGAAATCGGCCCCGCGGCTCTCGCTGTTGCATCACTATGTGATGAAATATTCACTAGCGGCAGCTTCTTTGTTAATATCGTAGCACGGGGTGGGTACTCGGTAATGTGGGCGAGTACCGTCAGGGGATATTAGCAAAAAAAAACCTAAAAAAAAAACAACAAACAAACTATTATCGCCAAGTTATATTAGAGGGAATAAGTATCGTCAGGTGATATCATGTGAAAGTATCGTCAGGTGATATCAGGTAAAAGTATCGTCAGGTGATATCAGGTAAAAGTATCGTCAGGTGATATCAGGTGAAAGTATCGTCAGGTGATATCAGGTGAAAGTATCGTCAGGTGATATCAGGTGAAAGTATCGTCAGGTGATGTCAGGTGAAAGTATCGTCAGGTGATATCAGGTGAAAGTATCGTCAGGTGATGTCAGGTGGAAGTATCGTCAGGTGATATCAGGTGAAAGTATCGTCAGGTGATATCAGGTGAAAGTATCGTCACGTGATATCAGGTGAAAGTATCGTCAGGTGATATCAGGTGAAAGTATCGCCAGATGATATCAGGTGAAAGTATCGTCAGGTGATGTCAGGTGAAAGTATCGTCAGATGATGTCAGGTGAAAGTATCGTCAAGTGATATCAGGTGAAAGTATCGTCAGGTGTAAGTATCTTCAGGTGATATCAGGTGAAAGTATCGTCAGGTGATATCAGGTGAAAGTATCGTCAGGTGATATCAGGTGAAAGTATCGTCAGGTCATATTCAGGTGAAAGTATCGTCAGATGATATCAGGTGAAAGTATCGCCAGATGATATTAGGTGAAAGTATCGTCAGGTCATATCAGGTGAAAGTATCGTCAGGTCATATCAGGTGAAAGTATCGTCAAGTGATATCAGGTGAAAGTATCGTCAGGTGATATCAGGTGAAAGTATCGTCAGGTGATATCAGGTGAAAGTATCGTCAGGTGATATCAGGTGAAAGTATCGTCAGGTGATATCAGGTGAGAGTGGAATCGTCAGGTGGTATGAGGTTAAACGTTTACCGTCAGGTGATACATATGACGGGGAACATACATACTTGACATGCCGTTCTTTCCATTATTGAACCATTCTACATAAGGCGGTATCTACGTATTTATTTCAAATTGAAAATTTCAAATAATTTTAAATGTGTCTCTTTTACATATTTTGCTTCTGGTGTGCTCAGCTTCTTTTTCGAAACCGCACACCCCCCCCCCCCTTAAAGCTTCACACGTTTTATTTACGTTAATAGAAATGAGTGGGGGCAAAGAAAAAGGCTGTCATGAGTGAAGTGAGAACTCACGTCTAAAAGATTCTTTGTGGGGGTTTTATATACAATTAAATTATTAGGTTAGAAAAATTTTAATTTAAGAAAACCATGAAACTTTATAGACTTAAGATTAAAACCGCAAATTCCATTTTCTGGCATTTACTGACATGCACAGTTCTTTGGTGTGTTCAAAGTCAGTCTTCTCAGTTTCTTCTCTTTCTACGCCGAATAGAGCAAGGTCACAGAATCGGCCTTGTCCCGTAAAGTAGAGCAAGTCACAAAATCGGCCTTGTCACGTAGAGTAGAGCAAGATCACAGAATCGGCCTTGTCCCGTAGAGTAGAGCAAGGTCAGAGAATCGGCCTTGTCTCGTGGAGTAGAGCAAGGTGTCAGAATCGCCCTTGTCCCGTGGATTAGAGCAAGGCCACAGAATCGGCCTTGACCCATAGACGCCTTTCATTAATCACGAATTAGTTTAATTTTACTACATGACATATCGCAGGTGGTAATGGAAACCGCAAATTTTTAGCATTATCTGAATAGAAATGTGAAGATCAGGAAAGACATTCCCCTCTCAATACTGAACAATGAACACGAGAAGTGCTTCAGGCAGTGCTAACTTTATGTTGGTACGAGTTGACAGCAGCTTTTTGCAGTCCTAATTCTCTTCATACAGCTGCTGCCCATCACTATAATCAGAGCTGTAAAATATCATAAACTTTCACACTTCTTCTGTAGTTCACTGTCTACACCATAACACAGTCCCCTAACAGCGAGGAGGAACCCAATCTGTGCAAGAGTCTCATATAAACGAGTGAACCTTTCAGCCATATCTCTGTATAGTGTTACTGTTACCTTTATCACGCTATCGATGTACTATTGCTTAGTTAGCCATCATCTAGCGAGTTCTCACCAGCCATTTCTATGTTAACCCAGCATCTAGTGAGTTCTCACTAGCCATTTCTATGTTAACCCAGCATCTAGTGAGTTCTCACCAGCCATTTTTCAGTTAACCCATCATCTAGTAAGTTCTCACCAGCCATTTCTATGTTAACACATCATCTAGTGAGTTCTCATCCAGCCATTTCTATGTAAACCAAGGATCTAGTGAGCTCTCACCAGCCATTTCTATGTAAACCCAGGATCTAGTGAGTTCTCTCCAGCCATTTCTATGTAAACCAATCATCTAGTGAGTTCTCTCCAGCCATTTCTATGTAAACCCAGGATCTAGTGAGGTCTCACCAGCCATTTCTATGTAAACCAAGGATCTAGTGAGCTCTCACCAGCCATTTCTATGTAAACCCAGGATCTAGTGAGCTCTCACAAGCCATTTCTATGTAAACCCAGGATCTAGTGAGCTCTCACCAGCCATTTCTATGTAAACCCAGGATCTAGTGAGGTCTCACCAGCCATTTCTATGTAAACCAAGGATCTAGTGAGCTCTCACCAGCCATTTCTATGTAAACCAAGGATCTAGTGAGCTCTCACCAGCCATTTCTATGTAAACCCAGGATCTAGCGAGCTCTCACCAGCCATTTCTATGTAAACCCAGGATCTAGTGAGCTCTCACCAGCCATTTCTATGTAAACCCAGGATCTAGTGAGGTCTCACCAGCTATTAGTTTCTTTCGTCTCCGAAACTTTTTTGACCCAGCATTCCAGTCTTCACAGTCTTTTGTCTAGTGAGTCACTGGCCCACACTTATCGTTTCTGAAGAAAATAATCTCGAAGAGCTTTCAGATCCTGTGCATTATCAGGAAAATTGATGCTAGGATCCTATGGCCTCTTTTGAACACGGTCAATGCAAATGAGCATGTTGTCAGCAATGTCAGAAAATCAAAATTCAATATGGCATTATACAACTTCGTTGTCTCCCTGTTGGTTTCAATTGTCACAATTGTATTGTCCATCATATCCTGGAGGACTTTGCAGTTTGTTTTTAAAGTATGTGCTGACAGGGTTTACTCCACCTGTCCTTGCACTACACCTGTCCTTGCACTACACCTGTCCTTGCACTCCACCTGTCCTTGCACTCCACCTGTCCTTGCACTCCATCTTTCCTTGCACTCCACCTGCTGTCAGACTCTCAACTTCACAATCACCGGGACGGCATTTTCAATTTTTTCAAAGCGCCGTGCTGAACAAAAGAAAAAAGCAGAGAGGTCTTGGATGGTTCCATAGAACGCCACCGTCATGGGTTCCTTCTTGGCTGCATGTACACCTACCAAGGCGAGCGAGCAGTTATTACAACCGACATACACAGCAAGCTTGTTCTTCTCACTTATTCTTTGTGGG
Organism: Lymnaea stagnalis; assembly: GCA_964033795.1. Lineage (NCBI taxonomy): Eukaryota > Metazoa > Mollusca > Gastropoda > Lymnaeidae > Lymnaea > Lymnaea stagnalis. The sequence goes on along the minus strand of CAXITT010000045.1, from coordinate 207,742 downwards.
ACACCACTTCTGTGTCCAGCAATCACATCAGTAGTGTCTGAGCCCTGTGACTGACCATCTTCTAGCCCCATTTCATCTTTCTCTAACTGGTGCAGTCTTTCTCTAGCTGGTTCAGTCTTTCTCTATAGCTGGTGCAGTATTTCTATAGCTGGTGCAGTATTTCTCTAACTGGTGCAATATTTCTCTAGCTGGTGCAGTCTTTCTCTAGCTGGAGCAATCTTTCTCTAGCTGGTGCAGTCTTTCTCTAGCTAGTGCAGTCTTTCTCTAGCTGGTGCAATCTTTCTCTAGCTGGTGCAGTCTTTCTCTAGCTAGTGCAGTCTTTCTCTAGCTGGTGCAATCTTTCTCTAGCATCTGCAATATGTATTTAACCAAACTTTCAGCATCCTACTGGCTGATATGGATAAAACCAATGAAGGACTTTTTATCACAGAAACTTTTCTCGCAAAATCAACTTCCACACACCTCACTTCCTCTGATATCTGCTCATGGTGTGCTTGATTATGATTTGAGCCAAACATTATATCATAAGATACCTTAGTACTTGTATATAAAGCAGCATCTCAGAAAATTCTGGCCAACTTTGGATGCCATCGGGGGGGGGGGGGGGGTGGCAGATACGGTGTGGATCCAGCTGAATTGCTCTCTCATATCTCAAGTGTTCTTTCATATATGTCAAGTGTTCTTTCATATATGATATATGCCAAGTGTTCTTTCACGAGAGTGTAAAAAACAGCCAGTAGTTTCCATAAGACAAGAACATTTCCCACAGTGGAGCCATGATGACTTGCTGAAGTGATTCTCTGACGCAAAGCTGGATTTTGAGTTGAGAGGAATTGTATGGAGTCGAGAACTCTTGTCAGGATATCATGTTACTTCTGCTTTTCCTTTCCAATTTGTAATTGAGGTTCCTTGTCAATAACTCGGTTCGCAAATAAGTTTCTCTCCATTTTTTGGAGGGTGGCGCCCCCTAGCCCTCTTCAACAAATTGAAAGTCATTGTGGTCCCTCCAGATCAGGCACTGCCATTTGAAAACTGAGTTTTTGCCCCCGCCCCCTTTTTTTTTTCAGGTGGTGTCCATGGCATCTGTCCTACCTGCCATACCCAAGGTACCTCACTGAAGAAAACCTTATCTACGAGTGAGCCCACTTTTTGTTTGTATTCGGTGGACAAGTATAAGAGTTAACATAAATATTTTTTAGTGGAGATTTTAGTCAAAAGTTATTTACTTTCCGAAAATTCTATGATCAGAAAAATGTTGAGCAAAGTCATAACTGAGGGATGGACTGGCAAATCTATTCCATACACAAGGTCCAGGCTGGAATAATAATCTTAACCCAGTCGCCATATTTGACCCATCATTCTATAAAGGCCTCGATATCTATAACCCCTGGTGCCAAAACCATTCAAAAATCCTTTAGATCCCGCAAGAGGAGAAAGCGAGGGCGAGAAAGAAAAAAGAGAGTTGTTATTATTCCCAATTTTTATTCCGCTGTGGAAAATGCCCGGACGGGAACGCTATGGCTGAAAGATTGTCCGGACTTATTGCTCGCGTGTGCGCAACGTGAGCCGACTCGAGCTTTTCCATTGGAGACTGGAGGGTGCGACACGTCTCTACGGACACGTAGCTCATCCGATGAGTGCTGTCGTCAACACGAGTGAATCGCCCTTGGAATTGATTTCATGTGCACGAATAAAGGCAATTAAGCACAGCATTTTGCATCAGGAATTAATCTCAGAGATACATCACCAGGGGCGGCGACCCCCCGCGCATCATTTCTCGGGCAAGTCGTAGCTTCATTCTCGCCCTCCGAGCATCAATGGCCCGGTAGAGATAACGGACACTCCACGGAATATTTGGTCAAATTTGTTCGGAAAAAGGAGGGTTTTAAAAACGCCGGCCGGGCGCTCGGCTGACGGCCCGGGTCTCGGAGGACCTCGTGAAATGGACCGTATTTCCATCCGGTCCGCCGTGTGTGTTTACAAAGTTCATTTCTCGAGGGCGAAAGATCACGTGTGGTTCAGATTACTCTCTCGTCCCTGGTGCGCCCGCGTGTCCGTCCCCGGCGCCCCACCCGTGTCGGCCTGTCCATACGAGGGGGCGTCGGCCTGCATTGTGGGCCCTGTGGAAAATTATCGCTCTCTTGGAGTCATGGCGCTACCAAGTCTAGCGTTTACCAGCCGGAATCAATTGATTACGAAAAATGCAATTGTGTCAGAATTTCATTAATAACCATAGCGTCCACTTTGGTCCATGATTTACCCGGGGCCGGGGGCTGTCTGGAGCGGCGGTTCAATTTCCCATAAGGCTTGGTTTTCTTGTCCTGTTTGTTTCCGAGAATGTAATTCCCGCGCCATTGGTAGTCGTGTGTATGACTTCCTGCCTCATTGCCGGGTCTCAAAAAGTTCGGTGGGAAGGGGGTGGGGGGTGGGTGGGTGGGAAGTAACAGCCAATTCCTATGCACAGACCAGACACTGTAATTTTTACAATGAATTGTCTGTGTTTGCGAGATGTATTGTATGACCGTGTTATTTTTAAAGAGGTCTTATTGTATACCATATTGCATAGAAACTGTTTGGTTTCTATTTATAGAACACGATTTGTATATCACACACTTAGTGCCCAACTATATTATGTCAGGTACTTTATGACATTGTCTTCGCGCTTTATCTGTAGATTGCACTTGAAAGCTAGATAGCTGGTGGCATTATTTATGATGCCATTGTCTTAAAGTTAAGGAACACCTAACTCTCCGCCACTAAACCAAAACAACAACAACAACAACAACAACAACAAAAAGCCCCACAACAAACTATGAGAAAAAGAGAAGTTCTTGAACTAAAACAACAACAACAAAAAGCCCCACAACAAACTATGAGAAAAAGAGAAGTTCTTGAACTAAAACAACAACAACAAAAAGCCCCACAACAAACTATGAGAAAAAGAGAAGTTCTTGAACTAAAACAACAACAACAACAACAACAAAAAGCCCCACAACAAACTATGAGAAAAAGAGAAGTTCTTGAACTAAAACAACAACAAAGTCCAGGACAAAATAAAATACATGACGTCATGTTTCCTTGGTAGGTTAACAATACACATACAGATAATGTATGAAATTTAAATATGCTGAAATAATACATTATAATGAAAACACTAAAATATCATGTGAATAATCTTGTCTTCGCCAAGGCGACATTTTTGTACCTTAAATAAGTGGACTTGATAACTCAGTAACACAACAAGAAATAAGAGGACTTAATCATCAAACAACATGAAATAAGTGGACTTAATCGTAATAAAACATGAAATAAGTGGACTTAATCGTAATAAAACATGAAATAAGTGGACTTAATCATAATAAAACATGAAATAAGTGGACTTAATCATAATAAAACATGAAATAAGTTGACTTAATCATAATAAAACATGAAATAAGTGGACTTAATCATAATAAAACATGAAATAAGTGGACTTAATCATAATAAAACATGAAATAAGTGGACTTAATCATAATAAAACATGAAATAAGTGGACTTAATCATAATAAAACATGAAATAAGTGGACTTTGTCACAGCACAACATGAAATAAAACAAGTGTTGTTTTTTTGGTAAACAAGTAACAGGAGATCAGACGGACATCTGAATGTTGGAGCTAGAAATGATCAGGTTCGAAGTGCGCCCACTAACACATCAATATTCAATAACTTCAATTGAAGAGACACTTTTTTTTCCACATACACTTTTAGCCAATGTAAATGATTAGCGACTACTTTTCAAAATCGCGTTGGCGATTCTTTTCTCCCTCTTCTTTTTGACAGGTTCATTTTCACCACGACGATGTCGCGTGATTCGAGTTTTCTTTTAAATTCTTTTGAATTGGATTATGACGCTATAGAAAACGGAGCGAATCTACTCTTGTGAATAAAACTTTGATAAAAAGATGCTCCCATCAAGTGCACTTTGTCGTTTGGGGTGGATTTAAAAAAACAACTAACAACTGTGATGATGATCTTATCGGGTGCAGTCTGTTGTTGGTCTGGTTGGCCTGGTCTGGTTGGCCTGGTCTGGTTGGCCTGGTCTGGTTGGTCAGGTCTGGTTGGCCTGTTTGGCCTGGTCTGGTTGGCCTGGTATGCCTGGTCTGGTTGGTCTGGTTGGCCTGGTCTGGTTGGTCTGGTTGGCCTGGTTGGCCGTTTATTAAAATCCGTATTCCCCGTTAGAAAAGTGTGTCATTAAAATAAAAAAAATTTAAAAAAATAAATCAAGACTTCTACAGCAAAAGAAACCGTCAATGCCAAAAGTCGCCATCTCGGACAGCCAGGTTCTTTAATTTGCGCGAGAAAACAAGGCTTGTTCAGCCACCGTCCGGGCGCAGTTATTAATTGGAGAACCTGTCGACTCCCATCTAGAAACAAGAAAAAAAAATAAATAAAAAGTCCAACGATGCATGCTTTCTTATTGGCTAAGACCTTAGAAAGCTTTCTCTTAACACCCCCCCCCCCTTCCGGCCCCTTCCCTCTTTACCTCACAGTATCCCCTCACGCACCCCCACACCACAATCCGTTTTCCTCCTATTTCCCGCATGTCTCCATTCATATAAAAGTGAACCGTTAACGCACACACAAGAGCGTGAACACTATTCACTTTGTCGTAATTATCAAGCCGGTCGTGTAGAGGCCCCCAGCTTCCCCAAACTACGGGGGGAGTTCATTCCTGTCGCCCAGATCCTCTGCTGGCCGTCAGCTCTGATGCGAGGCGCCCATCCGTGGGAGGTAAAGCCTCGAGACCGACTCGTTACAGTCGCAGGGGCCGCTCTTTTGCCGAATCATATAACTAACCTTTCACCTTTCACCTCACAGCTGGATGGCGATTGGACGCGACGTGAACATCCTCTTGGAAATTTCCGCCATCTTGGGTTCCCCCCCAGACGGCAGGGCCGTAGAGAGCCAGCTATCATATAAATAGTGTATCACGAACTCCTTTTAGAAGGGTGTGAGGGGGGGGGATCATAGGGCTAGTGTTCTTAAAGCTTATTAGTTTTTAAAAATAAATACATCCATAAATAAATGTGTTAGATTTAACGGTAGTTCTGTGTGTGTGTACGAAGTCAATTTTTTCTGATATTGTTTACATAAAACCTTTGAATTTTAAAGGAAAGCCTAAGCCAATGGCTCTCAACCTTCCTAATGCCACGACCCTTTGATAAAGTTCCTCGATTAGGGGTCACTCTCAAGCATGAAATTATTTTCATCGCTACTCCCTGAAAATGTGCTTTCCGATGGTCTTAGGCGATCCCTTGTGTAAGGGTCGTTCGACCCTTCGAAGGGGTCGTGACCCACAGGTTGAGAACCGGTGGTCTAAGTCTTGTAGACCATATAGTATTTTAATCACTTTTTAACCTAGCAATGAACAAATAATAATAAGAAGAATAAGGGAGAGTACACTAAATATCATAGATGGTTAACAGATTAACAATAGTAAATTTATTTAAGATCTAAGAGAAGAAATCAAAGGGAGGGAAAAAATGCACTCTCAAGCTTGATAATTATTGTTCTAAACTGTAACTTTCCTACTGAATAAATCGCTACATGCAGACATTTGCGCACATCATCTTAGTCATGATTTCCAAAGAGTGTGGCCACTGACGGCCCTGACGGGTAGCCCGCCTTATTCAAGACACACGTGTCAGCAGGAGTGACAAGAAATGTGTTGAACGTCACCGATTTGGAGGCGGATGTAAGCCCGCCAAGCATGATGGGAAATAACAGAGTGCGGGGGCGTGGCTGCATCTAATGATGTCCTGCGTGGAGTCAGAGCCACTGCTTTCAATTAGACACTTTGGTGGTGACCAGGTCATTCACGCACCTTGATTGTGTGACCCATGGTTCAAACACCTTGATTGTGACACATCGTGAAAACACCTTGATTGTGAGACATCGTGCAATCACCTTGATTGTGACACATCATTCACACACCTTGATTGTGACACATCATTCACACACCTTGATTGTGACACATCATTCACACACCTTGATTGTGACACATCATTCACACACCTGATTGTGACACGTCCTGCAAACACCTTGATTGTGAGACATCGTTCAATAACCTTTTGGCTCCAACCTACCGTAATAAATTTACAATAATTGTTAATGTAACTAATACTTAACATATTAAAATATTTTTTAAAAGTACTTTTAACGACAGAAATCACAAATAATAATGTTTAAAAAAACAAACGAAGTTCATATCTGAAATCACACAATTGAAGTATACAATGATATGACATTTCCCTACCATTCATATAGACCTAAGGGTAACTATCCCTACCATTCATAATGAACTAAAGGTAACTTCCCTACCATCCATAATTCATATGGACCTAAAGGTAACTATCCCTACTATTCATATAGACCTAAAGGTAACTATCCCTACCATTCATATAGACCTAAAGGTAACTATCCCTACTATTCATATAGACCTAAAGGTAACTATCCCTACCATTCATATAGACCTAAAGGTAACTATCCCTACTATTCATATAGACCTAAAGGTAACTATCCCTACCATTCATATAGACCTAATTGGAAATCTCTATATAGATCTATGAGACCGATTCTAAAATCCCCTAACCACTGCCATAGACAAAATCTGAAATGTCCTTACCATTTATAGATACCTCCAAGCCATTCAAATTGATATCATCTGAAATATTCCCAGCAGGGCCGGTCCGACGGTCGCTGGCGCCCTGTGCAAGATTACGTTTGGCGTCCCTTGTAAGTATGATCATTAAAGGCAAAAAACTAGTTATTCGGTAATGAGTTTATTACCTATATAATATGTTGTTGTTAAAAATAACAAACTATGAACGGTTCAGTGTTTCTATGGCCCCGCTCTTTTTCCGATTACAGCGTACTTTTTCTGCTTTGCTGCTTGCGAATTCGCGCCACGCGGAAAGCTTTTTGCCCCCCATATTCTTTCGGCTGAAATAATTGTAAGAGAGTCAAGGAAATATGGTATTAATAAATTAATTTCCACGCACGTTCGGTTGTTCCCAATCTGAGTGTTAGTATCCAAATTAAGAATGCAACTTTCAACGCATGAAAAGCGATTTAGAAAAAAAAGTTAGAATACATTTTCTTGAACCCGAACATGATGAAGTAAGGGAATATTCATATTTACCGGGCACCCCTATGGCCACGGCGCCCTGTGCGAGGGCACAGTTCGCACACACTAGAGGTCGGCTCTGTCCCCAATACTCACATAGACACTATATGAAATCTGCAAATTATTTTATAGACCTAATCTAAAATCTGCCCACCCCCTCCCACAGAGCTAATCGGAAATCTCATTATCGATCAAGTGGACCTAATATGAAGTCACCCTGCTACTTATGTATACCTCATGTCAAATCTCCCTACTACTTATGTATACCTCATGTCAAATCTCCCTACTACTTATGTATACCTCATTTCAAATCTCCCTACTACTTATGTATACCTCATGTCAAATCTCTTTACTACTAATGTATACCTAATGTCAAATCTCCCTACTACTTATGTATACCTCATGTCAAATCTCTTTACTACTAATGTATACCTAATGTCAAATCTCCCTACCACTTATGTATACCTCATGTCAAATCTCCCTACTACTTATGTATACCTCATGTCAAATATCTTTACTACTAATGTATACCTCATGTCAAATCTCCCTACTACTTATGTATACCTCATGTCAAATCTCCCTACTACATATGTATACCTCATGTCAAATCTCTTTACTACTAATGTATACCTAATGTCAAATCTCTCTACTACTTATGTACACCTCATGTCAAATCTCCCTACTACTTATGTATACCTCATGTCAAATCTCTTTACTACTAATGTATACCTAATGTAAAATCTCCCTACTACTTATGTATACCTCATGTCAAATCACCCTGCTATCTATATATACATAATGTCAAATCGCCCTTCTATTTATAAATACCTAATGTCAAATCTCCCTACTACTTATGTATACCTCATGTCAAATCTCCCTACTACTTATGTATACCTCATGTCAAATCTCTCTACTATTTATATATAGATGAAATGTCAAATCTCCCTTCTAATTATAATATACCTAATGTCAAATCTCCCTTCTATTTATATATACCTAATGTCAAATCTCCCTACTACTTATGTATACCTCATGTCAAATCTCCCTACTACTTATGTATTTCTCATGTCAAATCTCTCTACTATTTATATATATATAATGTCAAATCTCCCTTCTAATTATATATACCTAATGTCAAATCTCCCTTCTATTGATATACACCTAATGTAAAATCTCCCTACTATTAATAAAAATGTAATCTGACATATCCCTGCAGCCCACATTGACACTATATGAAATCTCCATCCTATTATATAAAGACCTAATCGTAAATCTCCCTACCACTTATAAAAGTCTAATCTGAAATGCCCATAAATTTCACATAGATCCAATCTTAAATCTTCCTACTATTTATATAGATCTAATCGGAAAATTCCCTACCATTTAAATAGATCAATAAATGATATCTCCTTACCACTGAAATGACCAAAAAAAAAACAAAATGCACCAAAAATAATTTCGCCTTTATTATATCAATTAATAACTTAAGTCCTTCATTTTTTCTTGCTGTATCTTTTTTTAAAATTTATTTATTAGTTGAGATTCTTTTTTTTTTTAAAAACTGAACTATATTTTTGCCCGGCATAATCTGTGCACATTAGGACTACTTTTTAAACTTCTGTCTGACAAGATAAGTTTTTATTGATTGGCCAGCAATAAAATCAACTTTTATTCAATTAGGAGAAGAAAAACCACTACGACAACAACACAAAAAAACCCCACCAAATAATGTGTATTCAATCCCCACACAATCGTGCAGGTATTACACTATGTCAGGGAAGTCTGGTCCATTGTTAATGGTTGTTACCAGCGGTCCTCAAACGGCCGGTCCATTGTTAATGGTTGTTACCAGCGGTCCTCAAACGGCCGGTCCATTGTTAATGGTTGTTACCAGCGGTCCTCAAACGGCCGGTCCATTTTTAATGGTTGTTACCAGAAGTCCTCAAACGGCCGGTCCATTGTTAATGGTTTTTACCAGCAGTTCTCAAACGGCGGGTCCATTGTTAGAGGTTTTTACCAGCAGTTCTCAAACGACCAGTCCAGTGTTCATGGTTCTTACCAGCAGTTCTCAAACTGCGGGGTCCGGGGTGGGGAGGTTCTTTGCATCTATTGAAGTATTTCTCTCTTCAAATGGGACATTTCTCCCTGCCATTACTAAGAAACAGGTGTTTACAATTGATATGTCCTTCGGTCTAACATAAGGTCGGTGGCAGTCTTCATCATTAGAAAGCACACCCTGTACACCAACAAACAAACAAAGGAGCAATGGAAATTTGTCGGTACAAACGATAACAGTGTGAGCGGAAGACCCAACAACTGAATCCACCACTGAATCCACCACTGGCTCCACCACTGGATCAATTTCATAAATTTCTCGTGTTAAACTTTCATCACTTTCGTCATTGAAGACAACATCCACTGTCGCCAGCATCTACCACCATTACCACAACCCTCTCATCTGGATCAGGGTCTCATAATTTATGGCATAGCCAATCACATAAAAGGTCAAATAACCGGAAATATAACCGATCATTAAAGCGAGGCGCGTGGCTGTTCACTAAGCCGGTCAAATGGCGAGTCGTTTGACCATGAGGGCAGTATCATAAGCAGTCACGTCACACTTAGATAACCAGTCACGTGACCGAACACACAACCAGTACTATAACCTGGCATATACCAAGTCACACTACCAGTCACATAACCACTCACATAACCACTCACATAACCACTTATATAACCACACATACACCAAGTCACACTACAAGTAACACAACAACTCACATAACCACTTATATAACCAACTAATACACCAAGTCACCTACCAGTCACATAACCACTCACATAACAACTTATATAACCAACTAATACACCAAGTCACACTACCAGTCACATAACCACTCACATAACCACTTATATAACCAACTAATACACCAAGTCACACTACCAGTCACATAACCACTCACATAACCACTTATATAACCACACATACACCAAGTCACACTACCAGTCACATAACCACTCACATAACCACTTATATAACCACTCATAAACCAAGTCACACTACCAGTCACATAACCACTCACATAACCACTTATATAACCACACATACACCAAGTCACATAACCACTCACATAACCACTTATATAACCAACTAATACACCAAGTCACACTACCAGTCACATAACCACTGACATAACCACTTATATAACCACTCATACACCAAGTCACACTAACAGTCAAATAACCACTCATATAACCACTCATACACCAAGTCACATTAACAGTCACATAACCACTTATATAACCACTCATACACCAAGTCACACTACCAGTCACATAACCACTCATATAACCACTCATACACCAAGTCACATTACCAGTCACATAACCACTTATATAACCACTCATACACCAAGTCACACTACCAGTCACATAACCACTCACATAACCACTTATATAACCACTCATATACCAAGTCACACTACCAGTCACATAACCACTTATATAACCACACATATACCAAGTCACACTACCAGTCACATAACCACTTATATAACCACACATATACCAAGTCACACTACCAGTCACATAACCACTTATATAACCACACATATACCAAGTCACACTACCAGTCACATAACCACTTATATAACCACACATATACCAAGTCACACTACCAGTCACATAACCACTTATATAACCACTCATATACCAAGTCACACTACCAGTCACATAACCACTTATATAACCACACATATACCAAGTCACACTACCAGTCACATAACCACTTATATAACCACACATATACCAAGTCACACTACCAGTCACATAACCACTTATATAACCACACATATACCAAGTCACACTACCAGTCACATAACCACTTATATAACCACACATATACCAAGTCACACTACCAGTCACATAACCACTTATATAACCACACATATACCAAGTCACACTACCAGTCACATAACCACTTATATAACTAGTTGAACTAGCAATTTAAAAAAAAATACAACCCGACAAACCCAGTCACAGACCCAATAACCTACCCAGTCCCCTAACCAGTCACATGACTATCACTATAACCAGTCCTTTCTCTCTCAACGCACCATCTTGAGGCCTTACTCCGAGTAATATTATAATTTATTGTACTTATGTCCACACTTAGATTTGACCCCACCCCCTTGAACCACCCCAGCCCCGCACACACTTGAGTCTAAGTCTGAGCATCACAATTTGAACAGATCAGTTTCGGCCCTCCTGTCTCTCTCTCGTCCCAGACAGTCGCTCCGACCGCCCGGTAGAGCTAGGCTGACAGCTTCCCGTGCCAGCTCGTCTACTAGAGCCTTCCATAAAGTTCTCCATCCCGATCGATACATCCACGAGGGCCTCCAGCGTGGGCCTGGCCAGGCTGACAAACGGGCGGGGACTAGAAACAACATGGCCGAACTTCCGGGATAACCACGCCTACATCATGTCATTGTGGGGGAGCCCCTTGTCCCGTCTGTGATTGTTGACAGCACACCCCTCTCCACTTTTTATTTCTCCCCACCCCACATCCCCGCCCCCCGTGCGCCTGATTGAAACCTTCACCGGTAATCTTCGGCAACTGGTGTAAACACCACAAGTCCCCATCGCCCCCCCCCCCCCCCCATTCAGCGTCCTCGTGCCGTTACTTTTGTCATGAGGGTTGGATGCCATCCGAGCTGACCGTCCCTCGCTTGCGGTGCGATACGGTTCCAGAGCTCCGGAGACGAAGTCACACGGAAAGTCGCTCTCAGTTGGGATACAGCCGAGCCAGGAGACCAGTAACTCGTGGTCTTTGCGGGTAGATGTCAAGTAACATTTCGTTGGCGAGGGCAAACTTGATGTGCCGGGCTTAGGGAGTGCACTTTAAATTCCACGTCGACTGTTTGATGTCCACTTTAAAAAAATAATAAAATAATTGGATTAAATAAACACTCTTAGAATTAAACTCACCTATTTAATATCCAATTTTTCAGTGAGCGTCACGTGACCGCTAACCGGATTGTGTCAGCGCTGAAACATGTCAGAGTTTATTTACGGACAACACAGTATTTTTGTTTCATTAATCTGATAGGAGTGTTCTCTATTTTTTAATTTTTTTTTATCATCAAGGATTTAATTTGATCTAAATAAATTTTAATTCCTCTTACTGCGCATGGCGGATGTAAAGATTCAAAATGTGTGACGTCAAAGTTGTAAAGTTTTGATAGTTTTTTGTTTGTTTGTTTGCGATACATTTTCACCACGGTCACTTATCACAAGTCACCCGTGACGACACACCATTGGACGCTGACCGCCGACTTCAGACCGCACACCTTGCCAACGCACCAGCGGGTAAAAAAGGTAGGACATTTACTTCTCAATCACATCTTGATGTCAAAGAGACACGCCTGTTCTTCAACAGGTAGTTTTGGGGACAAATTCATCACCCTAGCTTCTTAAATAATTATTTTAGTTTTTAATTTTTAAAAATTAAAAAAAAAAATATATATATTTTCCGGACTTTAGCGATATAGAAAATATGTTAGGCTCAGCAAAGGTAATTCCCCCCCCCCCCACCCACATTTTCCCCCCAGGCATTGCTCCCGGATATTCCTGGCGTGCTTTCCCAAATGTCATAAAATCAAATAATCATTCTTAAAGTCAATATTGTCATTTTAATGAAGTGAAATTAGAGGGTAAATGCTGGCGGTGTTTGGGGACTTTTGGTGTTGTTTTTGCAAGTGAAAAATGCTTAAGATGTGTCACGTTTAAATTGTTCTAGTTATGGCAATTGTTGCTTTGATCAGAATGTGTATTGATATGCTGACGGTGACGTGGTACGGTGAATTGGTACGGTGAATTGATACGGTGAATTGGTACGGTGAGGTGGTACGGTGAGGTGGTACGGTGAGGTGGTACGGTGAATTGGTACGGTGAATCGGTACGGTGCGATCAGAACAGATCTCAATTTCTTTGGGTCAGTGAAAGAGTCTTTTCATATCCTCTACCGAGTACGCTACAACGCTGTGTTTGTCACATTAAAAACAACGCTGTGTTTTGACATTTGAACACTACGCTGTGTTTGACGCTTGAACACAAGCCTGGGTTTGTCACCTCAAGCGAGCCCCGTATTTGTCACTTAAACACAACGCCATGTTTGTTACGTAAATACACCGCCACAATTGACTTGTATTTAATTGATACATTCGGAATTGAAACGGAATAAATTATTTTAAATTTAAAGTAAAACAGAACTCAATTAAAGATTTACTAACAAATAAGAACATGTTAAATTCACTCAGATAACAAGCGTTAAGAACCAACAGCACATACTTACATAATTGGTCTAGCGAGAAACTAATGTGCCTGAACAAATACAAACAATTACCCCCAAACTTTTAGCTCTGTCTGTAGCGGCCCGCGCATTGCAAATACAAACGTGGGATACACAAGAGAGAACAAGAGATGAATCTATCAAGAACTAAGTGCAAAAAAAGCGGTGCCCTGGAACCGGTTAAATTTTAACTATTCTATTAAAGAGGTTGTTAAATTTTAACTGCTTTACCAAAACGATTGTTAAAGTTTGACTATTCTACCAAATCGGTTGTTAAAATTGTCAAAATAATTTCAAAAATCTAAATATGGACATATACATCGACGCACTTTCACCGGCAAGAACCAGAAAAGCTGTTACTTGACGGACAGCGGACGGGCTGTTGCTGTATTGACAGTGGACCGGTTTTTGCTTGATGGATAGCGGACCGGTTGTTGCTGGATTGACAGCGGGCCGGCTATTGCTCGATTGGCACTGGACCGGCTGTTGTTTCATTGACACCGTACCGGCTGTCGCTTGATTCCGTTTGAAGCTAACAGAAAGTCTTTAGCGGGCAACAACGGCGGAAAAGGCAGACATGATGAAATTGAAAGTGTCACAAATTAATTTTTAAAAAAATCAATTTCCATAGCATTGATACAATTCTAATGTGACTGGTTCTCAAAATTTAGGGGCTGTTTTGTCACAAGGTATTTCAATGTTTCTGAATGATTGATGTATTATAAATATCGATATTTGTCTAAATTGAAATTGATTATTGAGTTCGGCGATTCCTTGAATAAGATTTTTCACAAGCTCCATAAGCGCTTAATAAATGTACGCGGGAATATAAAATCCTTCGCTCTGACGATTCTATTCATCTACTCTCTTCTAACTTTCAAAATGGTCAATATAAAATTTTAACTGTAACAGTTTATGGTACAAATACATTTTGTTTCCACCCACGGAAACCATGTCAAAAGCATCGTTCATTAAGATAATCCTTGTCATTTTGATAAGATCAGATAAGATAAAATGAGATAAGATTCTTTTATTGATCCAAATAAAGGGAAATGTGTTTTTTTCGTTTTTTTGTTGACCTTTGTACCGTGCTTCGAGCCTTTGGGGATGAAGCGTGTTTTTGAAATAAACTTTATTATTATTTTTGTTATTATTGTTATTGTTGTTGTACATATTCATTTTCAGCACATAAATAAATACACATTTAAACCATATCAACATTGTACAGGCAGAACAATTTAAACACGAGTGTTTCTCTAGCGCAGAAAACGGCCATAAATAAATTCTTAGAGACGGGGGGAGGGAGGGGGGGTGGGGTGGGGAACACAATTTTTGTATCTTTCGGTCCTAACTTTAAGAGAAAGATTTCGCCATCATCGAGCTGATCTTAGGAATCTGTGGTGAAAAGGGAAAGGATGTATCATCAAACATATTTGTTAGTTTTACGAAAGCATTTTTCTTCAAACAGTTCTTCATGTGAAGGGCGCTTAGCATGTGCGATGTTAATTCAATCAGTGGTTGATGTCAGGCGGTGATTTCCCACACCAGCAGGTGATACTGAAATTTAGCAGGCTTCCAATTGTTGCACTGTAGAATATGTTAGTAGCTGATTTGTTCACGCCAAAATTGTACACGTTTTATAGAAAGGAAAGTTTTTGGTTCACTTTTTTTTAAACCTAATTTGCCCGTGTTCTTGCCATGTCAGATTGTGAGGGTGACACCCAGGTACTTGTAGGTCGTTACTTGTCTGTACTGCACACACTAGTTACAAATATAACCCAACCGCATGTTATTATTTTGATACATTAAATATAAACATTACTTGTAATTTTGATGCATAGTAATAAAAAATAAACCTATTGGATAAGCCGTTGATTTGACAGAAAGTATCACCTATCTAAATAGCTACCCCCACACAAAAAAATAAAAATAAAAAATAAAAATCAATTTCCAATTAAATAATGCCCCCAACTTACTGCTGTACTTACAACTCTATACTTTAAAAAAAAAAAAACGATCACTTAAATAACTTTATTTTTCTGTCATTTTGTCAACAAGACATTATGTCACATGACTTTATGATTGACATTATGTCACATGACTTTATGATTGACATACTAGTATTAATCAGATTTTAAATTTTTCAACTAGTTTCAAGCCAGTGGAGCATTTGTTCAGCGGTCTATTACTTGACTCAAGTCACGCCTCTGACGTCAGCCACCTCAACGTCGGTCTGATAAAAACTTACCAATATCTTTGTTGTCCCTGGCTACAAAAATAAATTGCTATGTGAGCCATTCTTACGAAACAAAATACTAATAATTGGTTTATTTTTTAAAATTTTTTTTATCAGAGTCATTACTTTGACCTCTCGATTATTTAGTTCGATATTTTTGCGGATCTCGCAAGAGAAATCACGATAGAGGCGAGGAGACACGTTTTAGCTTATAGCTACTCGGTGCTCTGCTGGTTCAGGTCATCGGTCTGGTAATTGTGTCACGTGGGAATGCCGGGGCTAGGAGGCTGGGGTGAAGAGGCTGGGGTGGGGTGGCTGGGGTGGGGGGGCTGGGGTGGGGAGGCTGGGGTGGGGTGGCTGGGGTGAGGGGGCAGGGGTGGGGGGGCTGGGGGGGAGAGGGTGTTGATGTGGGGTGGCTGGGGTGAGGTGGCTGGTGTGGGGAGGCTGGGGTGAAGAGGCTGGGGTGGGGTGGCTGGGGTGAAGAGGCTGGGGTGGGGTGGCTGGGGGGAAGAGACTGGGGTGGGGAGGCTGGGGTGTTAACTAAGAAAACGTGAACAAGACAGGTATATGGTTTAAAAGTGGTAAACAATTTGCTCGGCTTGCAAACGTTAATTATGTAAATTTTAAAATATATCAAAACAATGAATGGAGACGATGGAAGGATGTGGGGAGGTGATAGAATGATTTATTGACGTCATTCTGTACATGCATACACTGTCCATGGACTACCGACAATTTATGATTTATCTACAGAACGTTTGGAGCAGACTCAACTAAATATAAATGGTTCATAATATTACTTGAAAATTTCTACATACGATTGTCTTAATTATTTGGCTATGATAGTGTCATGATAATGTCTTGATAGTACTATGATAGTTTTGTGATAGTGTATATACATATTTTAGACGACATTTAGCCACGCGCGACTCAAGTGGTTGCAGAGTGAAGTCAGTGACTATGTGACGACAAAAGTCGACCACAGCAAGAGACCGCGTGACAACACCAACACCCAAACCGTCACCAACATTTTCCTTTGTTCTCATTCGATGAGATTTAAAATAATTTCTCCCTTACGGTGAGACCCCCTACCCCTTGTCTCCCTTGTTGGTGGGACTCCTACCCCTTGTCTCCCTTGTTGGTGGGACCCCTTGTCTCCCTTATGGTGTGACCCGTACCCCCGTCTCCCTTACTGGTGTGACACCTACCCTCTGTCTCCCTTATTGGTGGGACCCCTTCACCCTGTATCCCTTGTTGGTGGGACCCCTTCACTCTGTCTCCCTTATGGTGTGACCCCTACCCCCGGTCTCCCTTACTGGTGTGACCCCCACCCCCTGTCTCCCTTATTGCTGGGACCTCTTCACCCTGTCTCCCTTATTGGTGGGATCCTTTCACCCTGACTCCCTTGTTGGTGGGACCCCTTCACCCTGTCTCCCTTGTTGGTGGGACCCCTTCACCCTGTCTCCCTTGTTGGTGGGACCCTTCACCCTGTCTCCCTTGTTGGTGGGGCCCCTTCTCCCTCTCTCCCTTGTTGGTGGGCCCCCTCCACCCTCCTGTCTCCCTTCCTGGTGGGACCCCTTCCCCCTGTCTCCCTTGTTGGTGGGACCCTTCCCCCTGTCTCCCTTGTTGGTGGGGCCCCTTCTCCCTGTCTCCCTTGTTGGTGGGACCCCTTCCCCCTGTCTCCCTTGTTGGTGGGACCCCTTCACCCTGTCTCCCTTGTTGGTGGGACCCATCACCCTGTCTCCCTTGTTGGTGGGACCCCTTCACCCTGTCTCCCTTATGGTGAGACCCCTACCCCTGTCTCCCTTATGGTGAGATCCCTACCCCTGTCTCCCTTATGGTGAGACCCCTACCCCTGTCTCCCTTATGGTGAGACCCCTACCCCCGGTCTCCCTTATGGTGGGACCCCAAACCCCTATTATCTCCCTTATGTTGGGACCTTCTCCCCACTAATAGATAAATAAAGAAATCGCTATGTCTCATAATAATTCATCGGGAATTTAAAGAAAATCTTATCGCACCAATAAACTACCCCTAACAAATTACCACACCAGCAAATTACCGCACCGCCAACTGCTGTACCAACATTTTACCACCACAACAACTTAACACACCAAGTGTTAGCACACAGACACGGTGTGTTCGATAATGCGATGTCGTTAGCTTATTATCAGATGTAATTATCACGTGCGGCATTTAAATCGTATTTCTCTATAATTCCTAATCGAAACCGGTTGACTCACGTCAAAAAGGGGTGGGGGGGGGGTGGGGCTGCCGCTGAAAACAATTGAACTTCTTAGTATGAGAATGGCGCCAGTGTTGAATCGCCACAGACCGTAAATAAGGCGCAATTTTAATGAGCGTGAAAAAAAAAAATCAATGAGAAAGTCACGAAAGATTAAGCGAAGTCTGTTGGTGACAACAGTTCGAGATTGTTGACGACAAACTAAACGATAAGTTCATGTAGCGCCTCATCGCTATAGGACGAAGTTGTTACAGCCTAGTGTCAAGTACTTCAGCCATTAACTCTCGTCCGGCTTCGGTTTGACCGGAGACCAGGGAGGTTTAAACGTATACCCGAATTTTTAATTCTCGGCACACGCAAAAAAAAAAAAAAATGTAATCACGCATTCTGACGACACAATATAATCCCAGGAACAACTTTTGAAACGCAAATACAAAAGCTAAATAACCGTCGTTGAAACAGACTCCCATCATCAGTGGCGTAGCCCTATAGGAATACAGCACACACAAAAATGTTTGCATATAAATAAAATGTGCCCCTCCGGGACGGACCACCCCTTTTGCCCCCCATCTGCCTACGCCACTGCAAATCGTTTGTCATTTCAGCTAAGCCGAATTCCTCATTTAGTGCAAAGATGATCATTCAATTGAAAGAAAGGAATTCCTCATTTAGTGCAAAGTTGATCATTCAATTGAAAGAAATGAATTCCTCATTTAGTGCAAAGTTGATCATTCAATTGAAAGAAATGAATTCCTCATTTAGTGCAAAGTTGATCATTCAATTGAAAGAAATGAATTCCTCATTTAGTGCAAAGTTGATCATTCAATTGAAAGAAATGAATTCCTCATTTAGTGCAAAGTTGATCATTCAATTGAAAGAAATGAATTCCTCATTTAGTGCAAAGTTGATCATTCAATTGAAAGAAATGAATTCCTCATTTAGTGCAAAGTTGATCATTCAATTGAAAGAAATGAATTCCTCATTTAGTGCAAAGTTGATCATTCAATTGAAAGAAATGAATTCCTCATTTAGTGCAAAGTTGATCATTCAATTGAAAGAAATGAATTCCTCATTTAGTGCAAAGTTGATCATTCAATTGAAAGAAATGAATTCCTCATTTAGTGCAAAGTTGATCATTCAATTGAAAGAAAGGAATTCCTCATTTAGTGCAAAGTTGATCATTCAATTGAAAGAAAGGAATTCCTCATTTAGTGCAAAGTTGATCATTCAATTGAAAGAAATGAATTCCTCATTTAGTGCAAAGTTGATCATTCAATTGAAAGAAAGGAATTCCTCATTTAGTGCAAAGTTGATCATTCAATTGAAAGAAATGAATTCCTCATTTAGTGCAAAGTTGATCATTCAATTGAAAGAAATGAATTCCTCATTTAGTGCAAAGTTGATCATTCAATTGAAAGAAATGAATTCCTCATTTAGTGCAAAGTTGATCATTCAATTGAAAGAAATGAATTCCTCATTTAGTGCAAAGTTGATCATTCAATTGAAAGAAATGAATTCCTCATTTAGTGCAAAGTTGATCATTCAATTGAAAGAAATGAATTCCTCATTTAGTGCAAAGTTGATCATTCAATTGAAAGAAATGAATTCCTCATTTAGTGCAAAGTTGATCATTCAATTGAAAGAAATGAATTCCTCATTTAGTGCAAAGTTGATCATTCAATTGAAAGAAATGAATTCCTCATTTAGTGCAAAGTTGATCATTCAATTGAAAGAAAGGAATTCCTCATTTAGTGCAAAGTTGATCATTCAATTGAAAGAAAGGAATTCCTCATTTAGTGCAAAGTTGATCATTCAATTGAAAGAAATGAATTCCTCACCTCAACATATGTGTTGTTTTTGTCTTAGCTGTTGTGAAGTAGGGATCAATTTTCTCTTGTGCCCATATCATATGGCCCACAATGAGCCAGCTATTATCATATGGCAACCAATGAGCCAATTATTATCATATGGCCCACAATGACCCACCTATTATCATATGGCAGACAATGACCCAGCTATTATCATATGGCCCACAATGACCCAGCTATTATCATATGGCACACAATGAGCCAATTATTATCATATGGCACACAATGAGCCAGCTATTATCATATGGCACACAATGACCCAGCTATTATCATATGGCCCACAATGACCCAGCTATTATCATATGGCACACAATGAGCCAATTATTATCATATGGCACACAATGAGCCAGCTATTATCATATGGCACACAATGAGCCAGCTATTATCATATGGCACACAATGACCCAGCTATTATCATATGGCCCACAATGACCCAGCTATTATCATATGGCACACAATGACCCAGCTATTATCATATGGCCCACAATGAGCCAGCTATTATCATATGGCACACAATGACCCAGCTATTATCATATGGCACACAATGAGCCAACTGTTATCATATCTTAGCTGTTGAGGAAGATTTTTTTTCCATATGTTCTTCTTTCCCTTTCCAGATCACCATCTTGTCTCCCTTAACAAACATTTGACATGCGCCTGTTATTTTGTCCTTCCCTTGCATGCTAATGTTTATTTTAGTCAAAGGTGCTAGCAAGATCAAAGAGGTGTCCATATTTGAGTCAAAGGTGCTAGCAAGATCAAAGAGGTGTCCACGTTGTGCACCAAAAGTTCGTTTTGAATTAGATGACACAATTCACTTTGATTATTTTCCTCACAAAATTGTAAGCATCATTTCCATAAGTTCGCCTACGTCACAAACACCAGACCTCGTCGCAGCCAACCGATGTCTGAGTTCAGTGTCAGCTTTTTAGACTTTAAACCAATTTTACTCACAAATATATGCAAAGTAATCTTATTGGAAGATATCCGCTTTTGATATAACTTTCCGATTGCTCCAGTTTGTCCATAACTTTTCTGAATTCGTTCCCAACGATTTAAAAAAAAAAAATTCTACAAAATGCGTGAATGTTGGTATGGCTCATTTTCTCGCGACACACCTACACCCTTCAGGTGACACACTACTGTCTCGCGACACACCTACACCCTTCAGGTGACACACTAATGTGTTGCGACACACCTACACCCTTCAGGCGATACACTACTGTGTCGCTACAGATTTTACCGTTAAACAGCGAGACGCAGTGTGTCGTATGCATGCTCATTACAGATGTGTACCATTTACCATGGGCCAGTTTTCATCCACAAGAATTAAATAATATGGGAAATTGTATAATATGGGTAAATGAAAATTACGGTAACTGAACAATATGGGTAATCGAATAATATGATAGCTTAACATAATGGGTAATTAAAGATTATTGCTACAGAACAATATGGTTACTGAACAATATGGCTACTGAACAATATGGCTAATGAACAATTATGGCTACTTCACAATATGGTTACTTCACAATATGGTTACTTCACAATATGATTACTTCACAATATGGTTGGTTACTTCACAATATGGTTACTTCACAATATGGTTACTGAGCAATATGGTTACTGAACAATATGGTTACTTCACAATATGGTTACTTCACAATATGGCTACTGAACAATATGGCTACTGAACAATATG
Source organism: Lymnaea stagnalis (assembly GCA_964033795.1). Taxonomy (NCBI): domain Eukaryota; kingdom Metazoa; phylum Mollusca; class Gastropoda; family Lymnaeidae; genus Lymnaea; species Lymnaea stagnalis. The sequence goes on along the minus strand of CAXITT010000045.1, from coordinate 186,176 downwards.
GCTACTGAACAATATGGCTACTGAACAATATGGCTACTGAACAATATGGCTACTGAACAATAAGGCTACTGAGCAATATGGCTACTGAACAATATGGCTACTGAATAATATGGCAACTGAACAATATGGCTACTGAGCAATATGGCTACTGAACAATATGGCTACTGAACAATATGGCTACTGAACAATATGGCTACTGAACAATATGGCCACTGAACAATATGGCTACTGAACAATATGGTTACTGAGCAATATGGTTACTGAACAATATGGCTACTGAACAATATGGTTACTTCACAATATGGTTACTTCACAATATGGTTACTTCACAATATGGTTACTTCACAATATGGTTACTTCACAATATGGTTACTTCACAATATGGTTACTTCACAATATGGTTACTTCACAATGTTACTTCACAATATGGTTACTGAAAAATATGGTTACTGAACAATATGGCAATATGGCTACTGAACAAATGGTTACTGATTAATATGGGTTAACGAAACACTTCAATGGCGGATTTCTTTGCAACTGTGTTCAATGAGTTAAAAATATGCGCACATAACTTCAGCTTTAAGCTCATAGGCTAAATGTCTGAAATTAAACATCGTTATCTTTGTAAACCAAAGTCTACAGAAGTCAACCCTAGAGACTGGATAGTTTTATACATGAAGTCAACCCTAGAGACTGGATAGTTTTATACATGACGTCAACCCTAGAGACTGGATAGTTTTATACATGAATTCAGTCCTTGAGACTGTATAGTTTTATACATTAATTCAGTCCTTGAGACTGCATAGTTTTATATATGAATTCAGTCCTTGAGACTGCATAGTTTTATACATGAATTCAGTCCTTGAGACTGTATAGTTTTATACATGAATTCAGTCCTTGAGACTGCATAGTTTTATACATGAATTCAGTCCTAGAGACTATATAGTTTTATACATGAATTCAGTCCTTGAGACTGTGTAGTTTTATACATGTATTCAGCCCTAGAGACTGTATAGCTTTATACATGTATTCAGCCCTAGAGACTGTATAGTTTTATACATGACGTCAACCCTAGCTACTGTATAGCTTTATACATGAAGTCAACCCTAGAGACTGTACAGTTTTATACATGAAGTCAACCCTAGAGACTGCATAGTTTTCACACGAATTAAGAAACAGTACATGCAGACCAAGATGTCGTCTGTTACATCGATGGATCTCAAAACCTGGAGCTGCCAAGATGGCAGCGGGAAACCGTTGCGGAAAGGACTCAACTATTGTCTTTTGTCTTTTTTCGCGCTACCTAAATGTACTATTTTTAAAAAAAAGTATTTCTTTTTTTTTAAATTGAACTGATTGGTCGACAAATGAAAATGCAAAAGCGGTAAGACATTCCTAGAGCAGATCAGCAATAAATAAATTTAACAAGCAACATACATACGTTTTATTATTTCCTAACATTGCATTGTTTATAAAAGTTTTGCATAAAAGGGATGTGAGTTGGGGTGGGGGTGGGGCTGGGGTATTGTTGTTGAAGAATATGACGTGGTGTTTAATTGTGGTATACATTGTGCATGTAAGACGCAAGAATCTAGTGGTTCGTGATATATTGTCATATAGCTTAACAGAATCATGTTAGACGCAAGAATCTAGTGGTTCGTGATATATTGTCATATAGCTTAACAGAATCATGTTAGACGCAAGAATCTAGTGGTTCGTGATATGTTGTCATATAGCTTAACAGAATCATGTAAGACGCAAGAATCTAGTGGTTCGTGATATGTTGTCATATAGCTTAACAGAATCATGTTAGACGCAAGAATCTAGTGGTTCGTGATATGTTGTCATATAGCTTAACAGAATCATGTAAGACGCAAGAATCTAGTGGTTCGTGATATATTGTCATATAGCTTAACAGAATCATGTTAGACGCAAGAATCTAGTGGTTCGTGATATGTTGTCATATAGCTTAACAGAATCATGTAAGACGCAAGAATCTAGTGGTTCGTGATATGTTGTCATATAGCTTCACAGAATCACGTGAACGTGGGTAACTTTTCGTTATGTTTCTGAAGTAACAAGTTATTGTAAGACAGAAATAAAGCCATGTTTATGATTTCGACTGTAGAGAGGTGACTTTCATCGTCATTCAGTGTGCCGCATAATTTTATCTAGATAGTGCATGCTATTAAGTCCATCTACATGTATCAACAATTATTAACACTGTTCATGCATGCCGTCCTATCATGCTGTCCTGCCATGCTGTCCTGCCATGCCATCCTATCATGTTGTCCTGCCATGCCGTCCTATCATGCTGTCCTGCCATGCCATCCTATCATGTTGTCCTGCCATGCCATCCTATCATGCTGTCCTGCCATGCCATCCTATCATGTTGTCCTGCCATGCCATCCTATCATGCTGTCCTGCCATGCCATCCTATCATGTTGTCCTGCCATGCCATCCTATCATGTTGTCCTGCCATGCCATCCTATCATGTTGTCCTGCCATGCCATCCTATCATGTTGTCCTGCCATGCCATCCTATCATG
>CAXITT010000045.1:146481-167468 GCA_964033795.1 Lymnaea stagnalis | reverse complement strand
AAAAAAAAAAAAAAAACCCCCCCCCCCCCCCCCCCCCATACCAATGTGATGATACAAGACCAAGGAGTTAAAAACAGTGTGTCGTCAAGTTTCACGAATTCGTGCAGGATCTTGATATAAAGAAAACTTATTTGTCTGGATGACTACAATCCGTTGCCTGAAATGACTTAATTCAAATACTTGTTTGGTGTCTCGCTGATAAAAAGAAACAAAATAATATAGCTCCATTGTTTCGTGAGGCAAAAGGGTGGGGAACCCTTGGACCAGATCACTTGCGTGTCGCTCTCCAACGTCGTGTCACCGCCTCCGAAACAAACAGATCCACCCGAGTTCATGTCGAGCTGAACTCCCGCATAAATCCACCAGTCTGGCAGGCTGGCTCAACTTGCCGCTGCTGCTGCTGCTGCTGCTGCGCCCTGACGTCACGCATACCATCGCGAATTACAGCAGATGTAAAGAAAGATGGTTTAAGGTCTTGATTAATTTTCGGAATCTTCTGGAAACTGCCGCGTTCTGACGGTCGATAACTCGAAGCGCGGCGAGATCTACGCGGGAGAGCGCTTTTATTTAACTTTAGTCTCCTGCCGAATAGCTGATAGGAAGAGTTGCTTTGTAAGTAGTCGAAACACGAGACTTAAACTTTGAGTAAATGTTGTTGGAAGTCAGTGTAAGTAAATATAAGCAAGAAATTTAAAACTGTGTTAAAATCAGCTGAAAAAAAAGAGGGAATTTTTGTAGGAATTTGAAAAAATAAATGTAAACAGAGAAAGTGAAATTTAAAAAAAAATAAAAAAAAAAATAAAAAAAAACAATCTAAAAAAAAAAACAAATAAAAAAAACAAAAAAAAACAAAAAAAAAAAAAAAAAAAAAAAAAAAAAAAAAAAAAAAAAAAAAAAAAAAAAAAATAAAAATAAATTTAAAACTGTGATAAAAACAGAAGAAAAAAAAGAGGGAAATTTTGTAGGAAATAGAAAAAAAAAAAGTAAACAAAAAAAGTAAAAATAAAAAAAAAAAAAAAAAAAAAATAAAAAAAAACAATCTAAAAAAAAAACCCATTAAAAAAAACGAAAAAAAACAAAAAAACAACTACAACAAAAAAACAAACCAAAACAACAACAACAACAACAAACAATAGAAACCATCACTAATTAAAAATGATCCAACAAATTTTAATTAATTTTTAAGATAATCAGGCTAATTTGTGATTGGATTATTTAAAAAAAAAAAAAAGTGAATTCCTTCAACATTTCTGAGAATTACAAGGTGATGTAGAATGTGTTTAAATCAAAGAAGCCAAGCAATGTCAAGGTCGCTCACTGGACGAGGTCAGTAACCAGATAATTTAAAAACTGTTTTTTTAAAAAAAAAACTGAATAACAAGATTTTTCAATAATAAAAGTTGAACAATTAAAAAAAAAAAAACAAGAAAAAACGAAAAAAAACAACAAAACAGCTTCATGAAGCAGGAAAACATTATGCACTACAGCAATAGAGAAAGTGTGCATACAATGGAACAGCTTATCATTTCTGCAAGCAGTGAACATTTTAAAGAATCTAAACTTTCACGTATCTAGCGTTCGTCCGAAACGATCGGCCATCTGTGCTAGGGAGGGGGCGTGGCAGGCCAAACAACTACCTGCCCTAGAATGGCGAGCGTTCGATCTACTGCCCACATCGAGTTGTGCAGTTTACGGGCTTCAGCTGGATACTGAAAGGTGGGGGGGGGGGCGGTTTCGTCATTAATAAACATAAGATTATATAACAAACTTTTTGTGTGTTGTATTTCCTTGTCATTGACACAGACATTGACATAGGCATTGATATTGACATTGACATGGGCAATGAAACGGACGTTGACATGGACATTGACATGGGCAATGACATGTACATTGACATGGACATTGACATGGATATTGACATGGACATTGACATGAACATTGAGACGGACATTGACATGGGCATTGACATGGGCATAACACGGACATTAACAAGGACATTGACTCAGACATTAACACGGAGATTGGCATGGATATTGGCACGGACATTTACATGGACATTGACAATTTACATTGACATGGGCATTGACACGGATATTGACACGGACATTGACACGGACATTGGCATGGACATTGGCACGGAGATTAACTCGGACATTAACACGGACATTAAAACGGACATTAACACGGACATTAACACGGGCATTAAAACGGACATTAACACGGACATTGACTCGGATATTAACAAGGACATTGACTCTAACATTGACACGGATATTGGCATGGACATAAATACGGACATTAACTCGGACATTAACACGGACATTAAAACGGACATTAACACGGACATTGACTCGGACATTAACACGGACATTAACACGGACGTTAAAACGGACATTAAAACGGACATTAACACGGACATTGACTCGGATATTAACAAGGACATTGACTCTAACATTGACACGGACATTGGCATGGACATAAACACGGACATTAACACGGACATTAACTCGGACATTAACACGGAGATTAACACGGGCATTAAAACGGACATTAACACGGACATTGACTCGGATATTAACAAGGACATTGACTCTAACATTGACACGGACATTGGCATGGACATAAACACGGACATTAACACGGACATTGACTCGAACATTGACACGGACATTGGCATGGCCATTGGCATGGCCATTGGCATGGCCATTGGCATGGACATTGAAACGGACATTGACACGGACATTGAAATGGACACTGAAGCGGGCATTGTCACGGACATTGACAAGGACAATGACATTTTCATTGACATGGACATTGGCATGGACACAGGCATGAACATTGACATCGAGATTGACATTGACACGGATATTGACACGAAATTATGTATACTGAAATTTAATTTTGAAGTATTCATTTGTAATTGGTTATTAAAACATAATAAAATATTAGAACTAAATAAAACCAAAGTGTGTAAGATACTTGGGTCTTTTAGGAATCACAACGCATAAACTAGACGCACAGAAAAAGTTAATTAATTGAAATTATCTTGAAGGATTTAGTAAATGGTGCATTTTATAAGAGACAACATGGACAAAAATGTGTGTGGAGGTGGGGGTAGAGATGGGGGTGGAGGTGGGGGTGGAGATGGGGTGTAGATGAGGGTGGAGATGGGGTGGGAGTGGGAGGGAACTGTCTTCTCATTATTATCTCGGCTAACTTGATTCTAAACATATCTAATAGGGGTATTAGCCCCCCACCCCCCCCCCCCCCCCCCCCACCCACTCCCCCCCTGGGGGGGGGAGGGGGGGGGGGGGGGGTGGGGGTGGGGATGGGGTGTAGATGAGGGTGGAGATGGGGTGGGAGTGGGAGGGAACTGTCTTCTCATTATTATCTCGGCTAACTTGATTCTAAACATATCTAATAGGGGTATTAGCCCCCCACCCCCCCCCCACTAACTGCGACTAATTCCTTGCTTTGCTTGTTTCACTCCCACCACGGATCAATGGGTGTCAACTATTTGTTTTGAAAATTGTGATCAAGACAATTAAGAAGCACTCTAAAAAAATTAACCTTCTTCTAAAAATAGCAATCATATTGTACCATTGACATAATGAAAACATAATAAACAGGTGCACCGTTCATTCACATAATGGTAACATATATGGTAACATATAACTTGGCATGGGGGAACAATAGTTTATAATTTATATATTCTTGCTGATTAAAAAATATTTGAAAACATTTTTAGGCACCAGACCATTTTAAATACTTCCATAATTTTGTAAAATGCATTTTTTTTGCACAAATCGACATTATAGTATGTATTCAGATATGTGCTTCCATATTAAAAGTTTCTTATGCATGATTGATTAACGTAGAACAATGGTCGAGTTACCTTAAAATCTTCCCTTTTTTTGAGAGCTAAATAAGTTTATGTCTTACTTTGAGTTTTATGTCTTCTAAATCATCGCAGATAACAGTTGACATTTTTGAAGTTACATATCAATAAACAATTTGAATGTGAGAATTAAACAACCCCTAAATACATAGTGTTTCGTATGAATCATTAAAAAAGATGTAATATCGAGCAATTTTGTTATGGGATTTGACAAAACATGCATTCAAGTTACGCACGTTATAAAAATCCAAATCCCCCCCCCTCACTTTTTTCACAAGGTTTGCAACCGCACATTTTTTAAACTCATGAACTCTATTATTATTCTAACGACACTTCAGCTTTAAACCGAAGATTTATTTCACCAACTATTTCAGAAAAAAACAAAAAAAATATGACGCACCAAACGCACTTGCGATATTTTAAAAAAAAAATAAATACTTTAATATCAACTTCGTTTTTGTTCGTGGATGGCTAATTGACCCATTTCTCGTTAACACATCGAGCTGAAACATGGCACATAGGCTCGTTACGAATGCCAACACATTCTTTAACATTGTCATTCCCATACACGACCTAGAGCCTTCAAAATCCGTTTTCAAAGGAAGCGTTCCCGAAAACTGAGCTTAATGAGACGCTATAAAAAAAAAAATAATATCACAAGTGCCTATAGTGCATAATATATTCTTTGGTTTTTCTGAAATAGTTGGTGAAATAAATCAGCCGTTTAAAGCGGATGGGTCGTGTGAATAGTGATAGAGTTCTGGGTCGTGTGAATAGTGATAGAGTTCTGGGTCGTGTGAATAGTGATAGAGTTCTATGTCGTTTGAATAGTGATAGAGTTCTGGGTCGTGTGAATAGTGATAGAGTTCTATGTCGTTTGAATAGTAATAGAGTTCTGGGTCGTGTGAATAGTGATAGAGTTCTATGTCGTTTGAATAGTAATAGAGTTCTGGGTCGTGTGAATAGTGATAGAGTTCTATGTCGTTTGAATAGTAATAGAGTTCTGGGTCGTGTGAATAGTGATAGAGTTCTATGTCGTTTGAATAGTAATAGAGTTCTGGGTCGTGTGAATAGTGATAGAGTTCTATGTCGTTTGAATAGTAATAGAGTTCTGGGTCGTGTGAATAGTGATAGAGTTCTATGTCGTTTGAATAGTAATAGAGTTCTGGGTCGTGTGAATAGTGATAGAGTTCTATGTCGTTTGAATAGTAATAGAGTTCTGGGTCGTGTGAATAGTGATAGAGTTCTATGTCGTTTGAATAGTAATAGAGTTCTGGGTCGTGTGAATAGTGATAGAGTTCTATGTCGTTTGAATAGTAATAGAGTTCTGGGTCGTGTGAATAGTGATAGAGTTCTATGTCGTTTGAATAGTAATAGAGTTCTGGGTCGTGTGAATAGTGATAGAGTTCTATGTCGTTTGAATAGTAATAGAGTTCTGGGTCGTGTGAATAGTGATAGAGTTCTATGTCGTTTGAATAGTAATAGAGTTCTGGGTCGTGTGAATAGTGATAGAGTTCTATGTCGTTTGAATAGTAATAGAGTTCTGGGTCGTGTGAATAGTGATAGAGTTCTATGTCGTTTGAATAGTAATAGAGTTCTGGGTCGTGTGAATAGTGATAGAGTTCTATGTCGTTTGAATAGTAATAGAGTTCTGGGTCGTGTGAATAGTGATAGAGTTCTATGTCGTTTGAATAGTAATAGAGTTCTGGGTCGTGTGAATAGTGATAGAGTTCTATGTCGTTTGAATAGTAATAGAGTTCTGGGTCGTGTGAATAGTGATAGAGTTCTATGTCGTTTGAATAGTAATAGAGTTCTGGGTCGTGTGAATAGTGATAGAGTTCTATGTCGTTTGAATAGTAATAGAGTTCTGGGTCGTGTGAATAGTGATAGAGTTCTATGTCGTTTGAATAGTAATAGAGTTCTTGGTCGTGTTATTAGTGATAGAGTTTTGGATCGTGTGAATAGTGATAGATTTCTGGGTAATGTGAATAGTGATAGAGTTCTATGTCGTTTGAATAGTAATAGAGTTCTATGTCGTGTGAATAGTGATAGAGTTCTATGTCATTTGAATAGTAATAGAGTTCTGGGTCGTGTGAATAGTGATAGAGTTCTATGTCGTTTGAATAGTAATAGAGTTCTGGGTCGTGTGAATAGTGATAGAGTTCTGGGTCGTGTGAATAGTGATAGAGTTCTTGGTCGTGTTATTAGTGATAGAGTTTTGGATCGTGTGAATAGTGATAGATTTCTGGGTAATGTGAATAGTGATAGAGTTCTGGGTCGTGTGAATAGTGATAGAGTTCTATGTCGTTTGAATAGTAATAGAGTTCTGGGTCGTGTGAATAGTGATAGAGTTCTATGTCGTTACTTATCATTATCTCAAGACCCAGCACACTTATCACTATCTCAAGAATGTCGTTTGAATAGTAATAGAGTTCTGGGTCGTGTGAATAGTGATAGAGTTCTGGGTCGTGTGAATAGTGATAGAGTTCTGGGTCGTGTTATTAGTGATAGAGTTCTGGGTCGTGTTATTAGTGATAGAGTTCTGGGTCGTGTGAATAGGGATAGAGTTCTGGGTCGTGTTATTAGTGATAGAGTTCTGGGTCATGTGAATAGTGATAGAGTTCTGGGTCGTGTGAATAGTGATAGAGTTCTGGGTCGTATGAATAGTGATAGAGTTCTAGGTCATTCGAATACTGATAGAGTTCTCGGTCGTGTGAATAGGGATAGAGTTCTGGGTTGTGTGAATAGTGATAGAGTTCTGGGTCGTGTGAATAGTGATAGAGTTCTGGATCTTGTGAATAGTGATAAAGTTCTGGGTCCAGTCAATAGTGATAGAGTTCTGGGTCGTGTAAATAGTGATAGTGAATAGATGTGCGGTTGCGAGCCTTGGGGAAACAAAGGTGTGGTTGGGGGGGGGGCACTAATTGGTATTCTTATAAAGTGCGTTACTTGAATGAATGTTTTGTCAAATTTTCAGCACCACCCACTCTTGGCTCTATATTACATTTGATAAAGGATTTGTACGGGAAACAACTTTGATTGAAAGGATTGTTTCATTTAAGAATCTCATGTAGCCCATTGAAAGGGAAATTTATGTCGTGAAAACAGTGTCATCAGATTTTCTTCATATTCCCTTTCAAAAATAGAAGAAAAGGAGATTTTTGAGGGGTTAGGGCCAAAAATGTGAAAAAAAAATGTGTTGTCATCGGCTACGAGTTTATGTGCTAAGTTTCAGCTCGATATGTTGACGGGAAGTGGTTCAACTAGCCGTCCGAAGATTTTTGACAGCCACGAACAAAAGCGAAGATAACATAAAGAACTTCAGTCTGATTGTGTCAGTTATAGTGTCAACCACAAAACTTCACAGCAAGCCAAAGAGTGTTGGGCTTGGTGTTTCGTTTGATGTCAAAGGCTTTTTGCACGAAACGCCCGCATCCTGTGTTGTCCCTCTTTCAGATTTTCCTCTACCCTGTGTATATTTCTTTCTGCTTTAACCTGAACACAAGCCTTTACCGTGTTTCCCGAGACTTAAAAAAACATAGGATTTCTTTGCAAGTTCTATCCCTTCAGACTATGTCCTTGACATAACACTTATTAACGTCTTCATGAAGCATCTTACATTTTTAGTTGCGTTATTTACAAAGATCAATGCATATAATCAGGGCCGTCACGTGGGTCTTGTGGTTACAAAAAAAGGGGGGGGGGGCTCTCTTTATTTAAGGGGACATTAGTGTTTTGAATGTTCAACTGATTAATACGTATACTGTCACCTTGACAACGAAGTCAAAGCAAATCGTGTCGTCCAATCACAAGTTGAATTCGAAATCCTAATCTGAAGTCCAATCACAGTCTGTATCTATTAAGGATTTCCCCATATTAATAATTTTATTATGGAGACGTTTTTAATATTCAAACTTTTTTCTTCTATTTTATTATTCCTAGACTCAATGGAAACACCGGCCATTGACAGCTGTCTGGCCGGGGCAATAGGCGTGGCATGTCGGTCTCCACTCGGCCAATGGCCATCTCCTCCAGCGGCACACGCTCACCACAACGCCAACACCTTCCTCAACGGCAGCAGCCACAACACCACCAACTACATGGGCTTCTCCTCTCCGGCATCGGACAATGAAAACAGTGACAGTATGATGAGTGATTGCTCCCCCGTAAGCACCGGCGCCGCCGCTGCCAGCTCGACAAATAACACCACCGGGGGCGGCACCTCTAAAAGCGGCAGTAGCGGACGTCAGAACCAAGTGGGCACCATCATGCTCCATGGCGTCGCTATTGTTTCTCTTGTGATAGACAATAAGGTTAGTGAGGATAGGGTGAGTTCAAAATTATTCAAACTTTTTGTGTCGTTACTTCCTGTTACGTCGTCATTTCCTGTTGTGTCGTCATGTCCTGTTCGTTCTCCCAGACGTTTAAAAACCATAAGCCATGATCGCTTTTGAGATGTAAACATAAATATATACTCATTATTATTTTTAAAAAAATATTTTGCTGAACTAGGTCCATATTTTTAAACATTTTCCCACTAAATATAAAAGATAATATTATTCTTTGTGAAGTTTTAAGAGACTCATGCGTAACAACCTAAGACTATTAAATGAATTGCTGCTAAATATTTTAATTGATCGAATCTGAATTATTTACGCAAGTTTAGAAATTAATATACATATAAAGGCTTTCTGAACATCCAAATTGCCAAACTTCTACACAAAACCATTTACTCTCCTGGCAATACCATCCAATCAGTCTCTTGACTATTCCATCCAATCTCTTGGCTTTATAATCCAATTTCTCGGCTTTACCATTCACCTCTCAACAATAAATCAAATATCTTGGATATACCATCCAGCTCTCAACAATAAATCAAATATCTTGGATATACCATCCAGCTCTTACTCATACCATCCAATTTCTTGGCTATACCATTCAGCTCTCAACAATAACATCCAATATCTTGTCTATACCATCCAGCTCTCAATAATACCATCTGATCTCTTTGATATATACCATCCAGCGTTCAACAATACATCCAATCTTTGGCTATACCATACAATATTTTGGCTATACCATACAATCTATTTGCTATAACATTCCATCTCTTGTCTATACGATTCAATTTCTGGGATATTCCATCCAGCCCACAACAATACAATCCAATCTCTTGGCTTTACTATCCCATCTCTGGACTCTACCATCCAGCTCTCAATCTAATCTCTTGGCTGTACCATCCAGCTTTCAACAATACAATCCAAATCTCTTGGCTATACATTCCAATCTCATACCAATAATGTTTCTGGAATCTCAAATAGAACATTTAGTTGTCACTTTGTTTAGTATATTGAAAAGTATTATTAAATCAATGTCCCTAATACGCACAAGAAATGCCATCATGCTTATCATTGTCACAAATTTGAAGTACCATCATTAATACCATCATGAATACCTGTAGGAGCGACTATGTCTGGCTCAAATCTCCAACACACTCCTCAAAGACTACAGCTACAATGAAATCCACAACAGACGTGTAGCCCTGGGGATCACATGTGTTCAGTGCACACCTGTGCAGGTGAGTTGGAATAACTTAACCATAAAAAACTCACTCATAAACTTGTCAACAAAATTAATGTCAACAAACATCACACATTTTGATAAAGTTTATTCATAATTGTTTGCTAAGGAAAGCTATTATTGGAAATTCATTTATTCTTTTATAAAAAAAAAAAAATACTTTAAAAAAAAATAAAACTTGGGTTGGTTCATAATTTAAACATCTTTAAGGACGATGCTGTAGCTTCGTAGGCGTAATTTTGCTTCAACCCTTTTGATTAAATGTGTAACTCTCCTCCACCCCACCCTTCCCTTGATTGGGAAAAGGTTGTTTACTTCTTATCTGTTTTAAAGAATGCTATTAGGCGATTCAGTTTCTAGATCTTCTCTTCTGGAGAGCTCTAACTCCCTCCCGATAAATACACTGGCAGTTTTCCCAGCTGAGGGAGATGTGCGCTAACGTCCCTAGACATCTTCGATACTTTATAAACCTACTGGAGCTTTACAAGATTTTACTCTTTACGTGTGTGTGTGTGTGTGTTCCCTAACTTTTTTATCTTTCAAGGATTATATTTGTTCACTTGCTGTAAGCTTTTATTTAGGTATATTTGATTTTGTATTTTTATATAAATAGTATAATAATAGTATAATTAAATGGAATCCCGTTAAAATCACTAGCTTTATATACTAGTGTTCAGTCCTTTGTTACGTATTGTTAATTTAAATAGAAAATTTTTAAAATGAATACTATTGTAAAGCCATTTAACAAAGGTTACTGGAAATTTGTTTGAAAGAAATTTCGTCGACGGAAATTTGGTCGATTTTTTGTTCAGTTCACACGATCAAATTTTCGTCAAATTTCTTTTTGAGCGCACTTAGTCTATACTTTATAATAAAACAAAATAATGCTTTCAAAAAAATTTTGGACGCAAAATTTGATCGTGTGAACTGAGAATAAAATTCGACCGAATTTCCGTTCGACCAAACTTCCATTCGATCAAATTTCCGTTCGATCAAACTTCCGTTTGATCAATTTTCTGTCGCCGAAAGTTCTTTCAAACAAAGTTCCGGATACGTATATCAACCAATTTGCCCAATTGAGAGCAGTGACTACAATCCCCCTTCACCTTTGACCATTTCAACCGATAAAGTTTGTAACGATTTATAAACTGTAGTTCCATTCCCTAATTAAAGGAAAACATCGACTCCCCTAAATCCAATGGAGTTGAATGAATCGAGTCGAGTACAGTTAGAATTTTCTCTTCTTTTTACTTAGCAACATTCCCCACCCCCCTTTATTCCATCGTAAAGTGAAAAAATCAACCATGCTGGTGTAAAGCAATCAGCAAAATTTTCTTAAGTGTATTTACATGACAGGGTGTACAATTAAACAGTTACGCACATAGATTGATAACGTGTACAATTGACAGTTACGTACATAGATTGAAAACGTGTACACTTGACAGTTACGTACATAGATTGAAAACGTGTACAATGGACAGTTACGTACATAGATTAAAAACGTGTACAATGGACAGTTACGTACATAGATATACATTTCGTAGCTATAATTTGTTTTCATTGCCACCAGCTGGAGATACTGCGCCGTGCAGGGGCGATGCCGGTGTCGTCTCGTAGATGTGGCATGATCACCAAACGTGAGGCCGAGAGACTGGTCAAGAGCTTCCTGGAGGAGAACACCCCTCCTAAACTTCCAGAAGACTTCGCCTTTGACGTGCACCACGAGTGCGGGTGGGGTTGTCGAGGTAAACATTGTTGTTGGCTTGATTGAAGTCAGTTGTTGTGACGCGTTCAAAGCCGTTAGATCGGCAAAGTGACAAGTCCCTGGTCCCTGGTCGATATTTTTTCTTGTTTCTCAATTTTTTAATTTTTTTTTTCTATTTTATATTTATATGTTCTTTATTTCATAAATGTATTTTATTTTAATGTCATGATTATGTCTATTTTGATAAAATTTTTGTATACAGCGCGGTGAGCCCAGCCCTAGGCTGGGGTACCGCGCCATATAAGACCCCTTATTATAATTGTATATATATATATATATATATATATATATATGTCTAATACGTATAAGAAATATATATATATATTATATTATATATAGGCTACGATCAAGAAATGAACATTTTCAGCCCAGGAAAAATTGATTTAGAAGTTTACGAAGAGATTCGGCCTATTTTTACATTTCTATTAAATTATTAAATTTTATTTTTTATTTTCATTGCTCTTGTTGAGAACATTCATAAAATACTTTTAAAATTTAATATCTATTTTTTTACCGTTTATCACAAAATGAAGAGATTAATTGTTAAGTTATTAAAAAAAAAATGGACATTTTTTTACATGATTTTTATATACGTTAAATACATCTCCATATGTTTGCCAGTCAAGCTATAGTTACACGTGTGTATCAATATCCTAGAGCCTCCAATCAATTTCACGGCCCTTACTCAACTGAAATCAGATTAACTATTATTGATGAATATAGCAGAATTATTTGTGACTGGATTGTTCTTGTATGTACAATACGAAACGTTCTCCCGCAGGTTTCTTTGAGCCATCTCGGTACAACAGCTCTAGAGCCAAGTGCATCAAATGTACTTACTGCAACATGTACTTCTCCCCAAACAAGTTCATCTTCCACTTTCACCGGACCCCCGACTCCAAGTATAACCACCCTGACGCAGCCAACTTCAACTCCTGGCGCAGGCATCTCAAACTCTACACCGGGCACGACAATGAAGAGATCGCCTACAAGTGGGAGGATGTCAAGGCCATGTTCAACGGTGGCACCAGAAAGAGGGTTTTCTCCTCCAGCTCCTCCTCATCATCAACGACGACGTCTTCAATAAACTCCTCTACGGTGTCATCATCCAACCATTCTTCCGGTGTGTACTCAGGGCGGTCTCAGGCACGCGACGTTGACTGTGGCGGCAGCGGTTCTAAAAAAGCTAAAACGACGCCCATGATTGAGACCAACCCTTACCTTCCGAAACCTCCCCCTTTTTCAAACCCATTCAACCCGTACAGCTGGCTGGCGACGGCCCCTGGGAAAGCCCCATATCCTTTCATGGCGATGAACACTCCGCAGTCCATGTGCTTCGGTTTCCCGCCCCAAGCAGCCCAAAACAAGGACGTCATGGCCGAGCGAATGAAAGCCTCCCAGATGGCGCCGGGCTCCTGGATGGGCAGATCGGCCGCCGCCGCTGCACATTTCCCGCTGTCCTCCATGGACCTGTTCTGGGACAAAGCCTTTGGATTTCCACAGGCGTCGCTTGGTTTTAGGAATGGGTCGGGCTACCCCTCCACGCTTCCAACGGCAGGTCCCGTGATCTCCAACAGCGTGGCATCCGTCATGGACAACCCGGAGCATCTGTCACCTCACCGCGACACATCCCCTTGCACGGCCTCGCCTTTGTCTCTGCCTCAGAATCTCATGAAATCCGCCTACGACCGGAGAGAAAAAGTCCGCGACCGGATGTCCGCATTCAAACGAGTTGTGCCCACGTCATCGTCACCGTCGTCCAACTCATTATCACCTCGCCTGAGTCCAGGCGACGACCACGAAGGTCACGTCAGTAACGATTACCGCCAGCATAACGAGGACGACGACGACGGCAGCGGTCTGTGCGCCCAGGACCTGACCACGCACAGGGACGTCGAAGACACCGAGGAGATCGACGTGGAGGAAGATGCGGACGAGAAGAAGAGGAAGACGTCCGACGACGTAACGGGAACGGGCGGGAAGTCCGTTAACGAGTTCAGGAGGCACCCGGATGTGGAGTGCGAGAACTCCAGGTCCTGCCAGAGTCCCGGTGAGCAGCTGGAGTTAAGGGGGCACTCTGATGACGTCATCGACAACTGTGATCGGGAAAAGGTAAGTGATTAGTTGAAGAGATCGAGCACACAATGTTTTTAGCATACGAAGAGGAGTGAATCTCAGTAAACATCGGCAAACATCTGAGAAATCAGTTAACGAATCAACGAAACAATGAGAACTTGAATGTAAATCATTTTTAAAAAAATGCGTATTAAAATAGAAGATCTACAATTTCCCTCTCTATTAAAACTTAACCAACAAATTAGTATCTTTCAAACCACTTTAAGTTGAAGTTAATCCCGTACAAAATCTTTCAGTGTATCACAGTACTGCTATGAAAAGCTTATCTGGGAATAGGTTTACTAAAACTTATATTTCGAGGCTACTGAAATCAGGAACTAATGATGACTGCTTACGCTTGATATTTAAAAAACAACAAAAAAACAAACAAACACACATATAAGGGGGCTGTCGTATTATTTCAGTTGTTGCCTTGAAATGTTTCTATATCGGGGGCGCGGAGCTAAATCTCCATTAAATTCATAGCGATTGAGAAGCTATCAAAAAAAAAAAATCTGTTGTGATACACATGAAACTAGACTTGCAAACATTTACATAATTGATACATAATAGATTAAGCATTAGTTTTATTGTTATAATTCTTCTTCTTGATCGTTCAACAACTTTATCCATACTTTAATAATGAGACCCTTCAGGTTTCCAGTAATGGATGAATTATGTCGTCATCTGGCTAGAAATAACAATTTGTTAAAATATTGATTTTAATCAATACTTACCAATATCATATCTAATAAAGGACGATAACTGCAATATTCCTCGACCCGAATCGGCAGCCAGTGACGAAACCAATGTCAAACAGTCAGAGAGGGCAGAACATGGTGGACAGGACTCTGGGCTCTCAGGTATGTGGGAGGGGCGGGGCATGAACTAGTACATGTGTGATGGATACGACTCTCAGGTGTGAGGTTGGGGCATTAATGTGTGGTGGAAGGACTCCGGGCTCTCAGCTATGTGGGTGGGGCGGGCTAGAACTTGTACATCTGTGGTAGACATGGCTATGGGCTCTCAGGTATGTGGGCAAGAACATGTACATCTGTGGTACACATGGCTATGGGCTCTCAGGTATGTGGGCAAGAACTTGTACATCTGTTGTACACATGGCTTTGGGCTCTCAGATATGTTGGATAGAACTTGTACATCTGTGGTACACATGGCTATGGGCCCTCAGGTATGTAGGTCTGTTGGGCATTAACTTGAACATGTGCGGTGGAAGGGCTCCGGGCTCTTATATATGTGGATGGGGCATTACCTAGTATATGTGTGATGGAAGGGCTCTGGGCTAGTTATGTGTGTGGGGGGATTGGTGGGGCATCTATGTAAATTATACATAAAAACGTACTTTAAATATATGATGTGTTGACGTACAATGCTACTTCGGGCGATGATATGAACTGGTCATTGGTTCTTGGGACGATGGTGCAGATGTGGTCATTGATACCTGGGGCAGTAGTTCAGATCTCAGAATTATTTGATATAATAAGATTCATTTTGACATGTATATTTGAGAACAGTTTGAAAGTAGAGGACCTGTATTTGACAGATGTAACCAGCATGATATGCAACCTCTATGATAAGGCCACCAGTGCAGTCTTCCTCAACAACAACATCGGAGAATGGTTCAAGACCACGGTTGGAGTTCGACAAGGCTGCCTGCTCTCCCCCACCCTATTCAACATCTTCCTAGAGAGAATTATGTCAGATGCTCTGGAAGGGCATGAAGGGACAGTCAACACTGGTGGCAGAACAATCACCAACCTACGCTTTGCTTACGACATAGACGTGCTGGCTGGGAACGAATAAGAGCTAGCCGACCTGGTAAAGCGTCTCGATAAGACCTCGTCGTCCTACGGCATGCTAATCAGTGCTGAAAAGACAAAACTGATGACAAATAATACCGCAGGCATCATTACTGAAATTAAGGTCGGGGAGGAAAGATTAGAGACTGTCGGCCGTTTCAAATACCTAGGAGGTATAGTCTCAGAAGGAGGCTCCAAGCCCGAACTGATGTCCAGAATTGCGCAGAATACAACAGCATTAAAAAAGCTCAAGAAAATATGGAATGACAAAAATATAGCCCCCATCACCAAAATCAGGCTGACGCGCTCATTAGTCCTCTCCATTTTCCTGTGTGCCTGCGAATCCTGGACATTGACAGCCGATCTTGAAAGGAAAATAAAGGCGATGGAGATGAGATGCTTCAGAAGCATTTTTTGGCATCTGCTATAGGGACCATAATGATACAGTGAAAGAAAGGATTCGTCAGGCAATTGGGGAGTACGATGACCTACTGGTGACTGTCAAAAAACGCAAATTACAATGGTATGGCCACGTAACAAGGGAACAAGAGTTTGCCAAAGAAATATTGCAGGACACCACAAGAGGAGGGAGAAGAAGAGGAAGACGAAGAAAAAAAAATGGGAGGATAACATCAAAGAGTGGACAGGACTAACACTGGGCGATGCAGTGCGTAGTGCTGAAGACTGAGAGGAATGGAGGAGGATGGTTCACATGTCATATGTGGCGCACCAACGGTCCAAGGATTAAGGGACATGAGGATGAGGATGTGGAAGGAACATTCTATAAAGCTCTGCATGAGGAGGATGGTTCACATGTCATATGTGGCGCACCAACGGTCCAAGGATTAAGGGACATGAGGATGAGGATGTGGAAGGAACATTCTATAAAGCTCTGCATGAGCTTACAGCCTTTATGAATAGTGTGAAATAGTCTTCTTTGGCATTCGTTTATTTTAGGTTGTCAATAAAAAAATCTTACTTCAATCATGGTCCAATGGTTGTTTCAAAATCTTCTATCCAAATGCAAAACACTGATTCTATATGAAAAACCACTTTTTCTATACGAAAATCATTGGTTCTATACGAAAGTCATTGGTTCTATACGAAAGTCATTGGTTCTATACAAAAATCACTGGATATATACGAAAGTCATTGGTTCTATACGAAAATCATAGGTTCTATACGAAAGTCATTGGTTCTATACGAAAGTCATTGGTTCTATACGAAAATCATTGGTTCTATACGAAAGTCATTGGTTCTATACGAAAGTCATTGGTTCTATACGAAAATCATTGGTTCTATACGAAAATCATTTGTTCTATACGAAAGTTATTGGTTCTATACGAAAATCACTGGTTCTATTTAAAAATCACTGTTTCTATACGAAAATCATTGTTTCTATACGAAAATCATTGGTTCTATACGAAAATCATTGGTTCTATACGAAAATCATTGGTTCTTATTTCAATATTTACCAAGAGAGTGGTCGCATCATACTTATTATATAGGCCTATTCTTTTCCTCTTGTATAGCGTTCTTGTATTAAGTTGTATATTGTACTTGCATTTTCTTCTTGTTTTCAGACGAATCAGACACAGAAGCTGACAACCAAAAAACATTTGTTGAAATGAATAAAGGTAATTTCATTGTTTCCTCATATTTCGCGATACAACATTTATCTATGCCTGAGAATTTTAACTTAAAATTTTTGTAGTTGTGTATTAAATGAACTGAGCTAATGAAATATTTGCAATGGCCCCACAGCTAACGCAGCGTTAAACATTCACATATTTGTTGTTAGTATAACGATTGCAACATAAATGATAAGTTATCCTTCCTAATAATTCTGTTTCAATGCCATATTATTCCGACCAACAATATTACTGCTGCAATCAACTGCCCTCCTCAGTTTCTATGTCGCATTTGACCCATTAAACAGCGCTGAATTTGTAGTCAGCTCCTAAGGATATTTTCTGTGGAAGGAGAGAGCTTTAGCTTTCTATCACTACCATGATACCCGTTATCAAGGGGATGTTACAACGGAATGTTACCAAGGGGATGCTGCAGTGGCATGTTACCAAGAGGTTGTTGTAATGGAATGTTACCAAGGGGTTGTTGCAATAAATATTACCAAAGGGATGTTGCAGTGGCGTGTTACCAAGAGGTTGTTGTAATGGAATGTTACCAAGGGGTTGTTGCAATAAATGTTACCAAGGGGATGTTACAGTGGAATGTTATCAAGGGGATGTTTCAATGCTACCCGTTATCAAGGAGTTGTTGCAATGGAATGTTTTTAAAGGGATGTTGCAATTGAATGTTATCAAGGGATTTTGTGGTGAAATGTTATCAAGGTGATATTACATTGGCAAACAGTTGGTCATTCTTCCTTTCCCTATAACTGGTCAACCTAGTGTAGATGTCAAATCTTTATCTGCATCATCATCATTGTTTCAGGCCCATTCCGTGATGAAGTCAACAGAGAGAAGTCATTCCGTGAGCACATGGCCCAGCAGTTGGAGTTGTTGAGAGGTGAGTAATGAAGACACATTACACATTTCACCGTGGCCATTTAAGATCATATCAACTTCTTTTCACACTTCACAAAATTAGTTTTCAATTTAAAGGTTAAATATCGTATCGTTAATGTTCCTAAGCACTTTTCAAAGCAGATTTGTGAGAAAAACTTTTCAAAGCAGATTTGTGCTATCTTCCTGGTATTATTATGTCAACATTTTAATGCTCTTAAGAACTTTACCATTGTGTGTCAGTTCTCGCTGGCTAGCCGTGAGATTATTAGTGTGAAATGTTAGGGAAAAAGTGGGTCTTGTCTGAATAAAGCATTTTGTCCAATCATAGCCGTGGTGGGAGATTCGAAGCTGCGTGTCACTTAGAAGTGTGTGCCCTCCTGCATCCAAAGCTGATTGTACAAACTTGTTTCCACATCCCAGCTTCGCGTTCCTTAAATGTCCCAGGCCCCACTGAAGGCGCAGGGGGTTGCTGGGCCCAGGGGGTTGCTGGGCCCACGTGACGACTCCTTCTCCATTTATGGGGGGGGGGGGGGGGGGGAGAGGTGTTATTGACATTTAAGGAATCGATAACTTTTTGTGTTCAGTAAAATAATGTAGACTCGATTCTATGAATTGTGTCACGTGTATGTCCTGTCCGTGATTAAATAGGACGCACTTTAACGTAGACTTGATTCTGTGAATTGTGTCACGTGTATGTCTTGTCTTGCTGGGCCCAGGGGGTTGCTGGGCCCACGTGACGACTCCTTCTCCATTTATGGGGGGGGGGGGGGGGGGGAGATGTGTTATTGACATTTAAGGAATCGATAACTTTTTGTGTTCAGTAAAATAATGTAGACTCGATTCTATGAATTGTGTCACGTGTATGTCCTGTCCGTGATTAAATAGGACGCCATTTAACGTAGACTTGATTCTGTGAATTGTGTCACGTGTATGTCTTGTCCGTGATTAAATAGGACGCCATTTAACGTAGACTTGATTCTATGAATTGTGTCACGTGTATGTCCTGTCCGTGATGAAATAGGACACCATTTATTTTAGTCTTGATTCTCATTACAGAGACGCTGACCAGTGAGCTGGAACAAGAGAGAAAAATACGCTTCGCATTGCAGCAAAAATTAAAAGGTAAAACAAGTTCTGAATGATTGACATAGAAATTATTGGCGATGACATGAGCTTGTTAGTGGAATGGGGAGAATTTCAAGATTTTCGTTGACAAGTCTGGATAGTAAATAATCTTTTTAAAACTTCGTTTGAGTAATTTGAAAATCTGTTTTGGATATTGATTTAAGTTCGCAGGGGTCATGGGGGTCGTGGGGATCGGGAGGGGGGGATCACTGAAATTAAGTTGCGTCTAAGGTAGGGAGAGAATAGCAAGATGGCGTTGACTCCGCATAAAAAGAATGACGTAGGGATGCATATCTGTGTCGGCAGTTGAATAGTGACAATGACACAAAGAGTGACAGGTTTAATGACATGTCTGACTTGTAGTTTAACCGTAGGCAAGAAATTATTTTGAAATTTCCCCAAATGACTCAACGAGATCTGCAAAGCCTTTCTTTAATGTTAGTAACAATAGTAGTAGTAGTAGTAGTAGTAGTGGTAGGAGTAGCAGTAGTGGTAGTGGTAGTAGCAGCGGTAGTGGTAGTGGTAGTAGTAGTTGTAGTGGTAGTAGCAACAGTAGTGGTAGTAGTAGTAGCAGTATTGGCAGCAGTAGTGGTAGTAGTAGTAGTAGTGGAAGTAGTAGTAGTAGTAGTAGCAGTAGTAGTGGTAGTAGTAGTAGCCCCTATTTGAAAGTTGTGGTATATTTTCATCTAGTCTAGCGACGTAAACCCTAAAGGAAATAGCTAACAAAATATGAAAACGCGACATTTAAAACTGCATGTTTTTTTTTTAAAAACCACAAATAGCTGTGGTTGAAAAGTAATACCTTTTTCTAAAAGTAATGTTGAATTGCTTATTTTAAACATTTACATTTCATTATTCATCTGACTTTTTATATGGACATCCTTTTATATGTTTAAATCATACGAAAATTAAGATGATATTTGCTAATGCCCCCCCGCCCACACCCCTTTTCCCAACCACAACCCTTCAATCTCACAGAGGCTCAGGACGCCCTTCAGAATTTCTCGTGTGGAATATTGACCGGAAGGCGGGACATGTATTCACTCAAAGACACAGCGGTGCCGAGGTGAGACCAGAGGTGAGACCCGAGGTGAGACCGAAACAAGGTGCTGATACCATTTCGAGACGAGACCAACTTAACAGGAAAACAAAAACAATTATAAAAAAAAAAACGGGGGTTCTCGCAGTGTGCACTTTAGGGCACTGGAGTTCAGCGGTCAGGCCAACAAGACGAAATCGCTCGTTGAATACCGGCACATACAAGTTCAAGCCCTGTGGTTGAACAGTTTGACAACCGGCACATACAAGACTCAAACACTGTGGTTGAACAGTTTGACAAGCGGCACATACAAGACTCAGACACTGTGGTGGAACAGTTTGACAAGCGGCACATACAAGACTCAGACACTGTGGTGGAACAGTTTGACAAGCGGCACATACAAGACTCAGACACTGTGGTTGAACAGCTTGACAAGTTCTTACCTACAATCTTCATAAAATAATTTACACTGTTCAGGAAAGTTCTTTTCAATGTCATGTATCTTGAAGAGATTGACCTTCCTCTCCACGGGTCCAAACACTTCAGCCGAGTGATGACCGCGGCACTTGGTAAAGTTATAAATATTTCAAATCAAATATTTACATTTTTGACTCAGACATGCTGCTCGCCCATAGCTTGTTGATTTACTTGTCTCTGGCATGACAAGAAGATTACCTGGTCTCTTGCGTGACAAGTAGATTACCTTGTCTCTTGTATGACAAGTAGATTACCTGGTCTCGTGGATGACAAGTAGATTACCTGGTCTCGTGCATGCCAAGTAGATTACTCCTGTTTAGTTTAACATCGCTAATTTAAATCATGTTTTATTTAATTTAATCTTTCATTCCATGGTTTTACTCCAACGTTCATTTTGTCCCCTCTAAAATGAAGTTGTGTTACTGGCACTTCAGGCCACAAGAGATGAGGTTGCCTCCGAGTGTTTGAATAATAACGTATGCATATGTCTGTATGTATGTATGTATGTATATATGCATGTATTTATGTATGTATGTATGTATGTATGTATGTATGTATGTATGTATGTATGTATGTATGTATGTATGTATGTATGTATGTATGTATGTATGTATGTATGTATGTATGTATGTATGTATGTATG
>CAXITT010000045.1:127289-146324 GCA_964033795.1 Lymnaea stagnalis | reverse complement strand
ACAGAGCTCTGCAAGGAGTTGGAAAGGCCAGGGGAAAGAACTGCTTGTGTTATTGTACGTCTTGATGACAGCTGACATTTGTGTATGCCAATGTTTCGTAGAATTCAAAATGGTGGCTATTGAAGAAAAATGTATATTTAAAAATACGGAAACAAAATTCATGAAAGAAATAAGTACACATAAATATCAACGTAAATATTGCGTCACCCTGATCCATAGTATCAATTAGATTGCATTCCTGGATATACAGACAAATGTGGATGTAGGATGATGAGTCATATTTTGTGATACATTGATTATGACATGATGACATGATATATATATATATATATATATATATATATATATATATATATATATAGATATATATATATATATATATATATATATATATATATATATATATATATATATATATATATAGATAGATATATAGATAGATAGATATATAGATATATAGATATATAGATATATATATATATATGCATGACATGAGCCAATAGACGTTGTTCAGAAGTTAATTATATTGAACGGGTGTACATTACTGTGTACATAACTGTGTACAATAGATTGTACATGGTCCTTCAATTCGCCATGGAGTCAGTTGTAGATCACATGAACAGTAAAAAAATAACCATTTCGGGCATTTTTTAATGCAAATCTTTTTACTGCCTTAAAACCAGTTTGTTATTGAATAGATGGCCGGACAAGGGATATAACACGATCTCTGATTGGTTCACTGTTTGTTATTGAATAGATGGCGGGACAAGGGATATAACACGATCTCTGATTGGTTCACTGTTTGTTATTGAATAGATGGCGGGACAAGGGATATAACACGATCTCTGATTGGTTCACTGTTTGTTATTGAATAGATGGCGGGACAAGGGATTTTCCACGATGTCTGATTGGTTCACTGTTTGTTATTGAATAGATGGCGGGACAAGGGATATAACACGATCTCTGATTGGTTCACTGTTTTTTTTTCTTCTATTAGCAATGCAATATGTGATGAAAACATTGTTCAAAATTTTAAAAATGTTTGTATGGTAAAATGTGTTGTATATAATGCTACTTAAATAACATGTTTAAATAAATCATATTTATGAATAATTTGATGATAAATGGATAAACATGCAGAAATTGATTATAGATGCGAAATAAATTGTATATTAAGCAATTCTTCTGTGAAAGTATTTTTTACCTCCATGTTTGTTGTACACGGGTATTTGTGAAAGTATGATTAGATCGATATGTTTGCAAAGTTATGTTTGTATAGGTATGAATGTAAAGGTATGTTTGTATAGATGAGTCTGTGTGTACGGGCATATTGGTGAAGGTATTATTAAAAAGGTATGTCTGTATAGATGAGTCTGTGTGTACGGGCATATTGGTGAAGGTATTATTAAAAAGGTATGTCTGTATAGATGAGTCTGTGTGTACGGGCATATTGGTGAAGGTATTATTAAAAAGGTATGTCTGTATAGATGAGTCTGTGTGTACGGGCATATTGGTGAAGGTATTATTAAAAAGGTATGTCTGTATAGATGAGTCTGTGTGTACGGGCATATTGGTGAAGGTATTATTAAAAAGGTATGTTTGTATAGATGAGTCTGTGTGTACGGGCATATTGGTGAAGGTATTATTAAAAAGGTATGTCTGTATAGATGAGTCTGTGTGTACGGGCATATTGGTGAAGGTATTATTAAAAAGGTATGTTTGTATAGATGAGTCTGTGTGTACGGGCATATTGGTGAAGGTATTATTAAAAAGGTATGTTTGTATAAGTATGTTCATGCGCTGATTAAAAAGAAGTGTATTTTTTTACATCTAAAACAAGCGATTCTAGTGAATGGAAATCAGAAAGCCTGCGTAGGCCTGTTGACTTTGCCTTTACAGATCCACATTAAATTTTTAGTTTTAAAAAAACAAAACACATTTTTGGAAAGTCGTTCTTTTTCACAAATTTAGCAAATGCTTATGTCCTAACATATAAAAACCCCACTTGAAGACTTATGCAACATATTCATAAATTACGAATATTTTAAAAAAAAAGAAAACACCCATACTTTGACGCCATACAACGTGAGACGTGTTGAAGACAGTTTTGGTTGATTTCACTTCAAAGTTTCAGAGATGATCTCTTGGTCTTGCTTTTTTGAAAGACTGGCTAACGCACACTCGCTTGCTCAAGGGGATGGGGGAGGTCATGCTACTGATTTGTAGAAGTTATAAAACTCGAGTCGTATAATGACGTACTTCCTGTATAATTTAACTGACATGAAGGGAACACACATTTCAATTTTTTTTTTTTTTAATAATTTTACTTAAATGTTAGCTTCATTTGGATACAGAAAAAGAAAAAAAATAAAGAAAATGGATGAAACCGGTTTTGAATTTCAGCTTGTCATCTATTTCGAAATGAACTGTTTCCCTTGCAAAAAACGAAAAACAAACAAAAAGCAAAATCGGCATCAGAGGACACCGGAAGTGATAATTAGTATCAGGGAGTCACCAACCCTTTTGTTTTCTTTTTGGGGAGCCGCTTAGAACAACACCATTCTTACAGACTTATAGTGTTTATGAGTTTCCTGGAGCAGCAGTGGGGCCCCTGAGAAATGCGCGGGAAGCGCTCCGTGCTCCCCGGAGCACAGGTTGTTAGATTCTTAAACTCTCTTATTTATTTTATAATTTAGAAAAGGTTTCATAGCCGAAAGTGGGAGTGCGACCATCGTTTGAATTCAGAGAACAATAAAGTCTGAGTAACACTTTGTAGTGGATTGATAATTCACACTGACATTCAAGTTATAATGAGTAAAGATGTTGATTTTGACCTTAACAGAATAGAATACATGATAGATTTGACAATAACAGAATCAATACATGACATATCGTGACTATACAAAAATCAACGCGCAACAGATCTTGACACTAACAGAAAGCACGTTTATGAACGAGGGTGCTAAATGACCAACACTGTCAGCCGAGTTGTTGTCCCTGACCGAATGCTAGGGGTGAGTTGGGATATGTATGTGAAATAGGAGACGCCACGGGAACTGTATGTTAATTTAATGGCTTGGGTGGCTTAGGGTCCGTATGATGAAATAATTGGGGTGGCGGGATTGGGGTCAGAATGTGAAATAATAAAGATAATGTCACTAAATAGATTACTTTAGTCTTCAATCGTTTAAAAATGGAGGCAATCAATATTAGTTTGACCTTTTTGTCCTCGTAAATATTTCATACAGATTTGATGTTTTAGCCCAAAATACTATAGATCAAGGGTTCTCGACCTTCCTAATGCCGCGATCCTTTAACACAGTTCCTCATGTTGTGGCGACCCCCAGCCACAAATTTATTTTCGTTGCTACTTCATAACTGTAGAGCATATGGTTTTCAGATGGTCTGGGGCGACCCCTGGGAAAGGGTCGTGCGACACCCCAAAGGGGTCACGACCCACACATTGAGAACCGCTACTATAGATGCAAGCAATACATGATAACAATTCATGATAGTAATACATGATAGTAATACATGATAATAATACATGATAGTAATACATGATAGTAATTCATAGTTGTGGTACTTGATAGTAGAACATGAGAGTAATAAAAGATATAAGGTTAATTACACAAGATAGTAATACATTATATAGTACATGAAAGTGTAACATAACAGTAACACATGGTAATAATACATGATATCAATCATCATAGTATTACATGGTAGTAGCACATGATGGTAACATATGATAGTAGTACATTATATTAGTACTTAATATTAATACATGATAGTAATACATAGAAATACATGATAGTTCATGATTGTAGTGCGCGACAGTAACCCATGATAGAAATACATAAAAGTAACACATAACAGTAAAACAAGATAGTAACACATAATTGTTATGGCAGAAATTCTTTCCATCTTGTTTTTGTTAATATTTTGTTGTTGACACAAGTGATTCTATCGCCCAGTTGATCGTGCTTCAGCACGTTAACTTTCGCCTACAATCTGTTGGAATCCTTTCGGCTACACGGAGAGTTCATCTACACTTCCACACAGTCCTTCTTTGCGCAAAGCACTTCCAGAAATGTGAAATTACTTAAAATCTTTCAGTGCGTTTAAACTCATTATTGATAAAAGTCTTTGTATAAAAAGTGATATATGCACGCACACACACACTCACACACACACACATAAATATTTATATTTATTACAACTATGATAACCAGTAAAATGATTTGATGGAACTTAACAGAAAACACAGACGTTGTGGTCATAATATTGTTGGAAAATTATTGTTTTCTTGTTTCAAAGGAACATTATTTTCTTATAATTTTGCCACACCATAAACAACCATGGATTACATGCATTACAATTGATGGTTGATATGAAGATATCAATGACATGTAATAAAATATTAGCGAGTTCATATGTGACATGAAGATATTAACAATAGTAGACTAAACATCGGCTAGTTCATTCTGGTTTAAGCGTAAGTATTAACTATCTACCCTACAGCATTTTAGTAAATTGGTTCAGCTGAGTGCATTTCAGTACAAATGGTCCAGCTGAGTGCATTTAAGTAAGCACAATTTGTCTAGCCGATTGCATTTTAAGCACAAATGGTCCAGCTGAGTGCATTTAAGTAAGCACAATTTGTCTAGCCGATTGCATTTTAAGCACAAATGGTCCAGCTGAGTGCATTTAAGTAAGCACAATTTGTCTAGCCGATTGCATTTTAAGCACAAATGGTCCAGCTGAGTGCATTTAAGTAAGCACAATTTGTCTAGCCGATTGCATTTTAAGCACAAATGGTCCAGCTGAGTGCATTTAAGTAAGCACAATTTGTCTAGCCGATTGCATTTTAAGCACAAATGGTCCAGCTGAGTGCATTTAAGTAAGCACAATTTGTCTAGCCGATTGCATTTTAAGCACAAATGGTCCAGCTGAGTGCATTTAAGTAAGCACAATTTGTCTAGCCGATTGCATTTTAAGCACAAATGGTCCAGCTGAGTGCATTTAAGTAAGCACAATTTGTCTAGCCGATTGCATTTTAAGCACAAATGGTCCAGCTGAGTGCATTTAAGTAAGCACAATTTGTCTAGCCGATTGCATTTTAAGCACAAATGGTCCAGCTGAGTGCATTTAAGTAAGCACAATTTGTCTAGCCGATTGCATTTTAAGCACAAATGGTCCAGCTGAGTGCATTTAAGTAAGCACAATTTGTCTAGCCGATTGCATTTTAAGCACAAATGGTCCAGCTGAGTGCATTTAAGTAAGCACAATTTGTCTAGCCGATTGCATTTTAAGCANAACAAAGGAGGGGGGGGGGGGGGGGTCATGATTGCAAAGGCTCTTAAGACACGTATTTCAAGAACAGCTTACATTCAAAACCAAACCATACAGACACACACATACAAAAAATAAAATACTTAAAAAAATTCTTTCATTAATTCACAATATGAGGCCCCCTCATCTGGCTTTACAGATTAGATTCATTCGAGTAACTGAGTGGCTCTCAAACCTTCTTAGAGAGAAAAAGATACAATTCTTGATTGAAAGGTAATTTAAGTGAATTTAAATATACCATGAACCAGGAAGGCTACACTAACAGATACATTTTTTTCAATTGGTGTCATGATCTCCATCAGGGGTGTCCAACCTTTTAGCACCCCTGGGCCACGTTGGAAGAAGACGAGTTGTTTTGGGCTACACATAAAATAGACTAGCGAGAGTTGATGAGCTAAAAAAAAAACCAACAAAAAATTTTCTGATCGGATATTTTAGGTCTAGTTTCATTTGAAACAACCCATAAAAAACAAAGCTTTCGGTCTAAATTCTTTACGTGTATTTTTGTTTGCATTTAATGTAACTGTACGTGATTTATCATGTATGTAACTGTACGTGATTTATCATGTATGTAACTGTACGTGATTTATCACTTATGTAATTGTAGCAGCTGATTTTTGGAATGGGAAAAGTTAAAAAAAAAAAAAATCCAACTTACTGCGTGTATAACCTAGTAGTAAAGATATCTTTAAACCCACATAAGTCTCAGATACAAACACATGACATCAGCTGCACAATTAATCTCTTTCACGAAAACAAGCACCCGTTGAACAAATAATATTTCATTAATCTTCCCCTCGAAAAACAGTTGACAGATTTTTTGGAGGTTGGGGCTGAAAATTAGAAAGAATTTGTTTGTCCTCAGCAACGAGTCTATGTGCCAAGTGTGAGCTCGATAGGATTACGGGAAGTGGGCTATTAGCTTTCTGAAGATGTTTTCCGCTACAACGAAACACATAAACGCAAAGCTAATATAAAGGATTTAATTAGTTAAACAACCCTTAAAAACAATGTTTCTCGCATAAATCGCATAAATCGCATTTTTGTTTGTGTTTTTTTAAAATTATTACATGATCTATCATTTATTAAGAAGCGGTTATGTTAATGGGTCAACTTCTGGCGAAAACACGTTTCATCTTTCATTTCTTTTCCCTTCAAAAATACATTTTATTTTTTTACTCCATACCCAAATAGGCCAGGAATAAACAAAAAAAAAAAAACAACAACGAAAAAACACAAAGCAACAGCTACACAATTAATTTCCACACCAAAACACACACCCTTTGAACAAATCATTACCGCCACCCCCACCCTCCTTTTTGAAAAACAGGAAAAACTGTCTTTTGGCCTTGGGGTGGGGGTGGGGCTGAATATTTGATAGCATGCATTTTAATCGGCAACACGTCTATATGCCACGTTTTAGCTCGATAGGATGACAGAAAGTGGGTCATTTAGCCTTCCGAAGATTTTGCCACTAACACACGAACAAAGGCGAATTTAATATAAATGATTTAAAAATAGTTGCTCACAAATGTTGGTGCTACAGAATAGTGATGTGTGGAATAAGACTTCATTTTGAGGAAATTGATATTTTCGCTGGGCAGGTTTTGCTTTCAGAGTCCAGTAAAGAAACATAATCAAATGTTTCTTTACGCAAAAGGTAATTTTTAGCTCCATTCATTCCATTTTAAATAGGCAGGTAATTTGGCAGGTAATATGGCCGGTAATATGTTTATGTCAACTGAAAATGGAGTTGCATTTCCACCAAAAAAAAAATGATGATTTTTCTGGACTTCTTGACCTACAACATCTTATAAATTCTGTAGGGAATCGAGGAGCAGTGCTGCGTAACTGTCGATTCTCACAGGGCCTTGTTTAGTCAACGTGTCGCAATGCATGATATCGTTCTCCTTGATTTGAGATTGCCGTAGTTTCAGTTCCATTCCTAACGCTGTTATAGTTTGAACAATTTTATTTTCCACCGTGATCTCATGTTAACTAAACAACTCATGAGAGGCGGCGTCTACTAACAAGGTCGAGTCAGTTTGCTTTGTCGAGCTCCGGCACAATTATATTCCCTAAATTACTTGATTTCATTTCGCGAACCATACAATCTTTTTAACATGTTATAAGCTTAACTTAACCGTCTGACGTCTGAAAAGTAAATGATGTTCTCGTAGCAGCAGCAAATAATTTAATTCATATCTAAATGACAATCTGCATGACGATATCCATCTGTAAAGCTTTTGCGAATAAATTTTCTTGCGGTGACGTTATGCAGTGACATTATGCAGTGACATTATGCAGTGACATTGTGCTGTGACATTATACAGTGACATTATGCTGTGACATTATGCAGTGACATTATGCAGTGACATTATTAAGTGACATTAAGAAGTGACATTATGCAGTGACATTATGCAGTGACATTGTGCTGTGACATCATGCAGTGACATTATGCAGTGACATTATGAAGTGACATTAAGAAGTGACATTATGCTGTAACATTATGCTGTGACATTATGCAGTGACATTATGCAGTGACATTGTGCTGTGACATTATGCAGTGACATTATGCTGTGACATTATGCAGTGACATTATGCAGTGACATTATGCAGTGACATTATGAAGTGACATTAAGAAGTGACATTATCCTGTGACATTATGCTGTGACATTATGCAGTGACATAATGCAGTGACATTATGAAGTGACATTATGCAGTGACATTATGAAGTGACATCATGCAGTGACATTCTGAAGTGACAGTATGAAGTGACATTATGCAGTGACATTATGAAGTGACATTATGAAGTGACATATGCAGTGACATTATGCAGTGACATTATGCTGTGACATTAATCATATAAAAATGATGGCATAAAATTACATTGCCTTCTATTAATTTTACAAGTCCATCTTAAAAAAAACAAAAACTATCACCAGTGTTAAAAATCAGTAGCTATATTAGATGCGTTCTCAATCAGTAGCTACATTAGATGCGTTTTCAACTAGTAGCTACATTAGGCACATTCACAATCAGTAGCTACATTAGGCACATTCACAATCAGTAGCTACATTAGGCCCATTCACAATCAGTAGCTACATTAGGCACAATTACAATCAGTAGCTACATTAGGCACATTCACAATCAGTAGCTACATTAGGCACTTTCACAATCAGTAGCTACATTAGGCACTTTCACAATCAGTAGCTACATTAGGCACATTCACAATGGACAAAGAAAAGCGGTTTACAATATTTTCCAGTGCCACCTATAATTCCCTTGATTTAGTTGTGTCCTTACTGGCACCCGAGAAGCCATTTCTTCAGGGATATCATCTTCGTCATCAATCTCATAAAATGTGAAAGTTCACAATCTTTAGTTGTGCCGCTCCCATGAACGTCCTTGGCCTCATGCGTCACGCGGGCAGCTGGCTGCGCAACCATTTTGTTTTAAAGGTACCAACACAACAGTAAGAAATATTGTCCTCAGATCGAACTGCCTCACCACAGGTGAAATGTATACAACTTTACCTATCTAAATAATAAAGTGAACCATGCATACCAACAGCAACAACTCCTACGGCACTTCTCAGTAACGCCGTTTGAGAACCGCTATCGTAGCGGATGATTCCGGCAGGCCACTAAGTCACACCGGGGATCGCTGAATAAATCTGCCAATGATTGGGCTCAAACAAATCCCCCCGCCAATGCTGTAAGAGGCAGACGTGGAGCGCGCGTGTTATTAATATTAAGCCCGCCGCCCTTAATTGCCTCCCCTGTATGTAGCAGTCTTTGAGCAAGGCGTCCAGGCGAGGCTCTAGCGTAACAATCCGCTTCTACCAAAGTCGAGGGTGGAGACGGAAAGGGGGAGGGAGGGAGGCAAGACAAATCTTCTTGTGGTCAAGTGCTATCGTTAGGAAAATTAGTTACAAACAATAGGCTTTGGTCCCTTCAATGGTCTGAGCAGGCTGCTGTAAGACCTTTGATGGGTGGCGTTTGGTCATTTTAAGTTTAGAGCATGATCATAAATAAACGCTTTTTTTTCAATAATGAACATCTGCATTATGCCATTAACCATGCAGAATGTCAAAGAATGTTCTTATCAATAAACTTGAAGTTGATCTTACGTAGGAAATGGGCTCCAAGAAAACGCCTGAATGGTGCACCACTTTTTAAACAGAGAATATGGACACACATGGACGGCGCGTAGTAATAGGAATGGATTGAACACATTAACTTAAAAACACGACTTCAGCACTATGCATTGACAGGGCACAGGAATGAATGTAGAGAAGGCATCAAGGATGGACAGGGCATAGGGCAGTGATTGTAGAGAAGGCAGCATGAATTGACAGGGCAGAGAATGTAGTGAAGGCGGAGTGAATAGACAGAGCACTGGCAGTCAATGTAGAGAAGGCAGCATGCATTGACAGGGCAGAGAGTGAAGAGAAGACGGAGTGAATAGACAGAGCACTGGCAGTGAATGTAGAGAAGGCTGCATGGATGTACAGGGCAGAGAATGTAGAGAAAGCGTGCAGCATAAAGTGACAGGACACAGGGCACTGAATTTAGAGAAGGCAGCATGGATGGACAGGAGGGCACAGAACAGTAAATGTAGAGAAGGCGCCCAGCCAAACAGCGTCTTTACAGTCAGCTAGGAGATGGAACTGACTCAGAAATAAGCAGAGCCATTCGCTCAAGTCTCAGCAGCTCTGACAGTTAGCGGGACAAAATGTTGGACGCCAGCTACAAAATGGCAAGTGTTTCCTCGGCTCAGTAATCTTTTCATCAATCAATTCAGGGGGATCCGCTTAGCGTCCGTCATACTTAAACGTGAGAACGAATCACATACGGATTCAGTTGGGGGGGGAGGGGGTGGGTTGTTGGGGTGCAAACAAAGTGATTTTGTGGCGGGCGCTCTTATAAATGTGATGGCTAAAGGGATTGGGGCGTCAGCATAAACAAGACCGGGATAGAGAATTCGATGATTTGTCATAGGGCAGGATGGCCCCCTGAGGGGAGTGGGTCTATAACATCAGGACATGTCCCCCTGAGGGAAGTGGGTCTATAAGATCAGGACATGTCCTTATAAGGAGACTGGGTCTGTAATATCAGGCGATGGAAAGAAGGAAGGCAGTGTGGGTCTGTAATATCAGGACATGTCCTTTGAGGAGAGTGGATCTGTAAGATCAGGGCAAGACGTCCCCATGAGGAGACTGGGTCTGTAATATCAGGCGATGGAAAGAAGGAAGGCAGTGTCAGGACATGTCCCCATGGAGACGTTTTGCCTATTATATCATGTGTCCCCATGGGGAGTTTTGGCCTATAATGTCAGGTGATGGAATGGGGGGAAAAGGCAAATCATTTGAACTGTTTATTTTTAACGAGAAGACCCAAACCTTTCGTTTATTTATTAATTTTTTTTAAATTAAAGATTTCAACAAATATTTAATGCCATGTTACAAACTACAAACAGAGTATAAGTAGTTCAATAGCTTCGTTACGTCTAGGGGTAATTATTCCACAAATCAATGATCTATACGACCTATTGTTCTTTATTTAATACACAGCGTGTCTTCTTTCGTCCGCTTTCTCTCTGCAACTCCATTACTACAACCAAACCCTGGCACTCAACAACGTCATATCCCATACCCAAATACGTCACTAAACACGGAGATCTTTACGTGCACACGACTCAGTGCGCTGTACAACATGCCCCACAAGAGTAGACGACGGTAATGTGTGAGAAATGGGTGGACATTTCAATATCTTTGTTTAGTGTCTTTAAATGTTTCTGTATGTGTACTGTCTTCAAATGTGTCTCTTTGTATAATGCTTTCAAATGTGTTTCTTTGTATAGTGTCTTCTTATGTGTCTCTTTGTATAATGTCTTCAAATGTGTCTCTTTGTATAGTGTCTTCATATGTGTCTCTGTGTATAATGTCTTCAAATGTGTCTCTTTGTATAGTGTCTTCATATGTGTCTCTGTGTATAAGTCTTCAAATGTGTCTCTTTGTAAAGTGTCTTCAAATATGTCTTTTTATAGTGTCTTCAAATGTGTCTCTTTGTATAGTCGCTTCATATGCGTCTCTATGTATGGTGTCTTCAAATGCGTCTCTATGTATGGTCTCTTAAAATGTGTCTGTCTGTATAATGTCTTCAAATGTGCCTATATACAGTTTCTTTAGATATATCTCTTTGTATAGTGTCTTCAAATGTGTCCGTATGTATAGTGTCTTTAAATGTGTCTGTCTGTGTAATGTCTTTTAATGTGTCTGTTTGTATATTGTCTTTAAATATATATCTTTGTTTAGTGTCTTCATATGTGTCTGTATGGATAGCGTCTTCGAATGTGTCTGTATGTATAGTGTCTTGATATGTGTCCGCATGTATATTATCTTCATATGTGTCTGTATGTATAGTGTCTTCATGTGTGTCTGCATGTAAAGTGTCTTCCAATGTGTGAGTCTTATGTTTGACACTGATTTAATTCATGCTCAAATCGGGTCATTGGACACTAAATAATATAATGCAATTTATGAACTGTACAGCTAAGCACACACACACACACATACACCAATACACACATACACACAAAACCACAAACTCAAACACACACACACACACATTGATACATACTCTACTTCGTTGTGTTTTCCAGACAGTGCCCTTAACAGCCCCAACCCCCTAAAAATAATCCCTCCCCCAAACAGCCCTCCCCCCCCCCCTCTTTCCAACAGTCCCACCGCTTTATATTATATCTCCTGATCTGAGATGAGTCTCGGCTTGATGTTCAGATACCAAATCTGCTGCTCGCAACACGATTCTTTTTAATGTCCAACATTTCAACAGCCTTCTAATCTTTAAAAATATTTTTTGTTTGGTAGGTCTACAATTGATTACGTGAAGCAAGACTCAGTAAAATATACACGCTTGTCTACGCACACTACAGGGCACGGAACCTCTCTGTATAGCTATAATCTTCTTGTTTCAGCTTAGTTTTTAGATTGTTTCTAATAAACAATGTTAACAAAAATTTGTTTCACACTTTGTCTCCTATGCATTCAAAGCATTGACTAGTGAAATATGTGGACAGTCAGCAATGATAGAAGCCTAACCACGACCCCTGGAGGGCCAGACAGAAAATGCTATCGAGGCCATTCTCGTGCCCGGACGTATGACACTTGGAATCTTGGAAGCTCGTCTGCCTTATTTGACTATTCCGTGCACATCGACGGTCGGCCGCTTACCGCAGGCGGCTCCGCCATTTGATTACCCATAGAGCACCACCGACGACCAAAGGGTCTTCCCTCAAATCACCCAAAAAAAGGAGAACCGGGCTTTCCTCGGTCAAAATATCGATACCAGTGTATTTAACTGAATCGATTACACTATATAATCAAGCAGCATTACAAAAAAGAAAGCTCTGTAATCTTATATTACCCTTACAAAATATTAGATATTTGTAGCGTTATAATTATTGTTTTTTTTTGGACAAATTAATAATAAATAAATATATATATATATCGGAAAGATGTTAAATATGTCTTTTGATATCAGCAAGAAAATTATCACACATTCGTTTAAATGAATGCCATTAAAGACATTGGTCATTGGCGGTCTTCCATATGCTTCAAAAATGATAAATTCATAATTAATTGTACTAGGACTTGACGTTTATGTTCATCTCTGTTCATCTATGTTCATCTCTGTTTGCCTTTGACACATCCGGGTCACGTTGAACAATTCGGTTTCTATCAATTGGTTCAAGGGAGGAAAGGGTGGGGGTAGTGAAGACTGTCAAGAAATCAACAACACCAACACACACACAAAAAACAACAAAAAAACAAAAGGGAAAAAAAAAAACGGGGAGAAAAGCAGAATTAAAATGACCGTTTAAAAGAGTTATCATTTTAACGAGTTCTTTTATTTACTTACTTTAAAAAAAAAAAATCATTTTTAACTATTTCTTTTATTTTACTGCTTTTTTTTATCATTTGGGCATTGCAACCATTAATAACTTTGAAATTGATGATGTTCTTTACAATAAAACAATTGACATTTCTTATTTTTTGGAATGCATTAAAACGATAAATTGTACATCCGGTATCGCACCGCCATCTGTAGTCTTTGTTTTGCCCGGCGATACCCACGGCTAAACTCGTACTTGTACTCACTCCCGCCCACTAACTCCATCTAAAACTAATAGAATAAGTTGTGGCGTCGCCCGCCCCGCCATTTGATTAAGTTCCAGCCCCCTAACTGTAATTGGAATTGTGATGCGAGGGAAATTGAGTGAGTAAAACAGAATTAGCAGTGTCGGGAGGAGATCAGCGGCATTAGCTCAAATCTGTCTCCCTCCGCCTGGGAGCTGAGCGGAGGACCGCACGGCTTTACACTTCCTCTGATCCGGTTTTGATTAAGGTCCCTCGTACGTTAGCTCACGGGGTCTGGAAGCTGGGCCCCCCCGGGGTGAGCACACTGTCAGACCAGTAAGGGTGCTGAAAATACATCACGTGCCCATCTGGGGAAAAAAAAAAGTTATAATGTGGTCATACTGCAGTTGTATGGATAAAATCTACTGAGCAATATTCTACTGGGTAATTATCTCCATCTCAAAGTACTAATCCGTGTTTTTGTGCAGAACTTGAGCGACCCATGTTAGTTTGGACTAATAAATATTTGTTATAGTTCGAATTGCCTCTTCAATATGAACCCATTAAAATATTTCAATAAATGACATAAGGACTTTCTTCTTCCCCTCATATCTTTGTCCTCCAAGCTCTAAAAGAGTCATCACCACATTAAGTTGAGAAGCTTTAATGTAACTAATAATGTGATGTTTTCGGTTGAAAAAAGTGAGGAGGGGGGGGGCGCCGAAATGAGCCCCTGGAGGCAACTCACGCTGTGATCATCTTATCTCGCCAACCACACTCGCCATACCCCCGGGGGGCCACTCGTTAACTTAACCCCGGCACCCGCTCCCTCATTACCCACCCGACCAGTGGTCATGATTGTTTTGCTAATTTGTAGAATTTGTAGTCAACTCGCGAAATGGCTGAACAGGTTACCGCAATAAAATCAACGCTCGGCAGGGGGGTGCTTGCTGGAGGGAAGCTTATGCTCTGATTCGGAATTTTGTCATGGTTACAGCCAGCTGTGAAAGTGTTACATCCCGATAAATTACGGTCGCTCTCCGTTTTTTAGAGGAAGACAAATTATGACACGAGATCTGTTACTTTAAAATAAATCACGGCGAATTATTCAAGAACTGGGACAAGTTTTGATGAAGTGTTTTATAGATTCATGCAGTAGAGAAACATGTTTTATAGAATCATGCAGTAGAGAAACTTGTGTTACAGATTGATGCAGTAGAGAAACTTGTTTTTATAGATTGATGCAGTAGAGAAAGTTGGGCCATAGATTGATGCAGTACAGAAAGTTGTGCCATAGATTGATGCAGTACAGAAACTTTTACATTTATTAGAAACACTTATTCAAAGGTGTAAAATTATTGAATCTGCCCCGACTTTATAAGATATCATAAATAACATTTGTTGGGAAGTTTTATTCTGAAAGTATCGTTATTGAAAGGTCAACACTTTTTATAACAATTTTGTAACTGTACATTTTTTGTATTGCTCGTATTCTTGGTCAGCGCCAGAAATTAAAATACCAATAGAATAACTGGCATCAGTTGCGTAAGTAGGGTTGGTAGCCAGTAAACAGCATCTTGTGGTTGGTAGCCAGTAAACAGCATCTTGTGATAGCTAGCCAGTAAACAGCATCTTGTTGTTGGTAGCCAGTAAACAGCATCTTGTGGTTGGTAGCCAGTAAACAGCATCTTGTGATTGCTAGCCAGTAAACAGCATCTTTTGATTGCTAGCCAGTAAACAGCATCTTGTGATTGCTAGCCAGTAAAAAGCATCTGGTGATTGCTAGCCAGTAAACAGCTTCTTGTAATTGCTAGCCAGTAAACAGCATCTTGTGATTGCTAGCCAGTAAAAAGCATCTTTTGATTGCTAGCCAGTAAACAGCATCTTGTGATTGCTAGCCAGTAAACAGCATCTGGTGATTGCTAGCCAGTAAACAGCATCTTTTGATTGCTAGCCAGTAAACAGCATCTTGTGATTGCTAGCCAGTAAACAGCATCTGGTGATTGCTAGCCAGTAAACAGCATCTTTTGATTGCTAGCCAGTAAACAGCATCTTGTGATTGCTAGCAAGTAAACAGCATCTTGTGATTGCTAGCCAGTAAAGAGCATCTTTTGATTGCTAGCCAGTAAACAGCACCTTGTGATAGCTAGCCAGTAAACAGCATCTGGTGATTGCTAGCCAGTAAACAGCATCTTGTGATTGCTAGCCAGTAAACAGCACCTTGTGATTGCTAGCCAGTAAGCAGCATCTTGTAATTGCTAGCCAGTAAACAGCATCTTGTGATTGCTAGGCAGTAAACAGCATCTTGTGATTGCTAGCCAGTAAACAGCATCTTGTGATTGCTAGCCAGTAAACAGCATCTTGTGATTGCTAGCCAGTAAACAGCATCTGGTGATTGCTAGCCAGTAAACAGCATCTTGTGATTGCTAGCCAGTAAACAGCATCTTGTGATTGCTAGCCAGTAAACAGCATCTTGTGATTGCTAGCCAGTAAACAGCATCTTGTGATTGCTGGCCAGTAAACAGCATCTTTTTGATTGCTAGCCAGTAAACAGCATCTTGTGAATGCTAGCCAGTAAACAGCATCTTGTGATTGCTAGCCAGTAAACAGCATCTTGTGATTGCTAGCCAGTAAACAGCATCTTGTGATTGCTAGCCATTAAACAGCATCTTGTGATTGCTAGCCAGTAAACAGCATCTTTTTGATTGCTAGCCAGTAAACAGCATCTTTTGATTGCTAGCCAGTAAACAGCATCTTGTGATTGCTTGCCAGTAAACAGCATCTTGTGATAGCTAGCCAGTAAACGGCATCTTGTGATTGCTAGCCAGTAAACAGCATCTTGTGATTGCTAGCCAGTAAACAGCATCTTGTGATTGCTAGCCAGTAAACAGCATCTTGTGATTGCTAGCCAGTAAACAGCATCTTTTGATTGCTAGCCAGTAAACAGCATCTTGTGATTGCTAGCCAGTAAAGAGCATCTTGTGATAGCTAGCCAGTAAACAGCATCTTGTGATTGCTAGCCAGTAAACAGCATCTTGTGATTGCTAGCCAGTAAACAGCATCTTGTGATTGGCAACGTCTTCTGATTGCCAACTAGTCAACAATATGTTATAGAATATATATTGTAACCAATGAAAATAGCCAGTAAACAGTTGCCCGCTTTTGATCACGTGGTATTTTTTTCTGCAACGTCACGTTCTCTCCAAGGATTGAAATGGAAAAGTTAACGAGAAGGAATGATAGTTTCAGACAGAATCTGGGCACGTTTGTTCATTTGAACGGTATTGGCTGGCAGAGGAGCTCTCATTTCACATACCTGTACGTGAAACGTGAACTACGCAGGGGGTCCGCTGCCATGTAATAGTCACGATGGTTTCAACCCCAGGCCTGAGAATTTACAGCTCAATACCTCGGTGGTTTAGGCCAAGCGAGGTGGATTAAATACGTAAGGACGGCTCTAACGCTGACTGCCTCGTAGCAGAAGGTACAAGTTTCCTTTCATCATTGCGATTGATGGCTTGGCCTTGACATGTGACTTAGACCGTACAGACCCGTACAACCTCACGAGAGTCCAATGAAATACCTAGGAACAGTGGCGTAGCTAGGGTTGTTGTTACCCGGAGCGGTAAACTCATGGTGTCACACCCACCCACCCATCCATTCCCCCCCCCCCCCCCCCCCCCCCCCGGATTTATTCTTGTTGAAATAAGTGCACAGTTTAACAATGAAAAGAAAAAAAAACCCACCAAATTAATTAAATGTCAGGAGGAAAACGTATTTAAGAACCGTAACAAATTTAACTATAGTTATTTTTACATTAAATTTACTTTATATAACATATTCCTTTCCTGATCTTCAAAGTATCAAAACTGTCAATCACGTGATTAAAATCAATTTCCTTCACCGTATCAACTTCAATTGATAGTAGAGCCAGATCAGAAAGCCTTGACTGTCCCATGGTGGGTAAATAGTTCTTGAAAAGCCTCAGTTTCGAAAAGCTCCATTCACATAACGTCACAGGCACACAGATCGTAAGAAACAGTTGAAAGCCTAGCGACAGTATTGGAAGAGATTCAAGGAAGTTCCATTCAGTTTTTAATTTCAAAACTTCAAATATTGACCAGTCCATGACTTTGTGAAATTCAGCATCAGCTGCCTTTAGCTGTCTTCTAAGCCTTGGTATTTCTTTTAAAAGTTCATCCTTTGATAACTCATCATAGAAAAAGGTTAATTTTGGAAAGGGCACCAATAACTCCTCTTCACTTGCTGATAGTAGACTCTTGGGTTGAACAGCCCCAAACTTATCTGCTTCTTTCTTGATAGAGAGAGAGAGAGAGAGATAGAGAGAGAGAGAGAGAGGGAGAGAGAGAGAGAGAGAGAGGGAGAGAGAGAGAGACAGACAGAGAGAGAGACAGACAGAGAGAGAGACAGAGAGAGAGACACAGAGAGAGAGAGAGACAGAGAGAGAGACAGAGAGAGAGACTCCAGAATCTATTAATCTTTCGTCCGCCATTCGCTTCTCAATTCCTAATCTTCTCTCTACCGAAGTCCCAGATTGGTCTGATTTTAACAGTGCCTTTTCAATAACATGTTCCACCCAGTGACAGCGCTTCTCGTGCAGAAATAATCTTAAGGCCTCTAGATCGGTCACCACTTTGTCAAGAGTAAATCCT
This sequence comes from Lymnaea stagnalis, assembly GCA_964033795.1. Classification (NCBI taxonomy): domain Eukaryota; kingdom Metazoa; phylum Mollusca; class Gastropoda; family Lymnaeidae; genus Lymnaea; species Lymnaea stagnalis. The sequence continues at coordinate 128,135 of CAXITT010000045.1, read as the reverse complement.
TTAGTCTGCAGACACTTCTGTTTAACTTCCTCAAGTAGATCAACCCAAAGGCAAAGGTAGCAGAATAAGGTGAAATCAAAGAATGTAAAAGACATTGTGATGTATGAAAATTGTGCTCAGATTATTGGGGGCGCTATTGGCGAAAATATTAATTTTTGAATATTTCCGGGCTTCGATGTATTTGATTTCAAAAACTTTTTCTTTTTATTAAACAATTATTTTTTTTTTGTTAAAATAAAATTAAACAATTTTAATTTAATTCCTAAAAGATATTAGAACATTTTTAAATATATTATTTTTTTAAACCGTATAAATGGGTCAAATGTCATGTTTTTCATGTAATTGATTTTCACCTATTCGATTCATGTACTAAGACTCACCCGACCACATCGTGTTTTGTATCAATGGAAAGCTTTATTTCTTAGCATTTAGATATACACAGCGTCCTGTCACTTACCAAAGTTACCAAACCTTTCAAATTACCTTATTATCAAATCGGAGTTGTCTGACCTAACTAAAAGGTCACCACTTTTCTGACGCATCAACCTTGAAGTTTTGAATAAAGCAACCATTTCGGACTGGATACTTGTGTGTGGAAAATCTACGCGTGGTTGGTTCTCCTTTTATGAAATTCGGTTAGACCGAGCGGTGCGTGTGCTCTGGAAATAGGCAGTGTTTCAACGTTTGTGTCATCCCCTGGGGATGGTGTCACCCGCTGCGGTCTGCACTCTGCACCACCAGTAGCCCCCCCCCCCCCCCCCCCCCCCCCCCCCCCCCCCCCCCGGCGAGGCCCTTGTCTTTTTGGTTAAAGGGTGCTTTTTTTTTTTTTTTTTTTTTTTTTTTTTT
>CAXITT010000045.1:78346-121862 GCA_964033795.1 Lymnaea stagnalis | reverse complement strand
CTCATCAATTTACCAAACACACTTTCCCCTCATCAATTTACCAAACACACTCTCCACTCATCAATTTACCAAACACACTCTCCACTCATCAATTTACCAAACACACTCTCCACTCATCAATTTACCAAACGCACTCTCCACTCATCAATTTACCAAACACACTCTCCACTCAGCAATTTACCAAACACACTCTCCACTCATCAATTTACCAAACACACTTTCCCCTCATCAATTTACCAAACACACTCTCCACTCATCAATTTACCAAACACACTCTCCACTCATCAATTTACTAAACACACTTTCCACTCATCAATTTACCAAACACACTCTCCACTCATCAATTTACCAAACACACTTTCCCCTCATCAATTTACCAAACACACTCTCCACTCATCAATTTACCAAACACACTCTCCACTCATCAATTTACCAAACACACTCTCCACTCATCAATTTACCAAACGCACTCTCCACTCATCAATTTACCAAACACACTCTCCACTCAGCAATTTACCAAACACACTCTCCACTCATCAATTTACCAAACACACTTTCCCCTCATCAATTTACCAAACACACTCTCCACTCATCAATTTACCAAACACACTCTCCACTCATCAATTTACTAAACACACTTTCCACTCATCAATTTACCAAACACACTCTCCACTCATCAATTTACCAAACACACTTTCCCCTCATCAATTTACCAAACACACTTTCCCCTCATCAATTTACCAAACACACTCTCCACTCATCAATTTACCAAACACACTCTCCACTCATCAATTTACCAAACACACTCTCCACTCATCAATTTACCAAACACACTTTCCACTCATCAATTTACCAAACACACTTTCCCCTCATCAATTTACCAAACACACTTTCCCCTCATCAATTTACCAAACACACTCTCCACTCATCAATTTACCAAACACACTCTCCACTCATCAATTTACCAAACACACTCTCCACTCATCAATTTACCAAACACACTTTCCACTCATCAATTTACCAAACACACTTTCCCCTCATCAATTTACCAAAAACACTTTCCCCTCATCAATTTACCAAACACACTCTCCACTCATCAATTTACCAAACACACTCTCCACTCATCAATTTACCAAACACACTCTCCACTCATCAATTTACCAAACACACTCTCCACTCATCAATTTACCAAACACACTCTCCACTCATCAATTTACCAAACACACTCTCCACTCATCAATTTACCAAACACAGTCTCCACTCATCAATTTACCAAACACAGTCTCCACTCATCAATTTACCAAACACACTCTCCACTCATCAATTTACCAAACACACTCTCCACTCATCAATTTACCAAACAAACTTTCCACTCATCAATTTACCAAACACACTTCTCCCTCATCAATTTACCAAGCACACTTTCCCCTCATCAATTTACCAATTAAACTCTCCCCTCATCAATTTACCAATTAAACTCTCCACTCATCAATTTACCAAACACACTCTCCACTCATCAATTTACCAAACACACTCTCCACTCATCAATTTACCAAACACAGTCTCCACTCATCAATTTACCAAACAAACTCTCCACTCATCAATTTACCAAACACAGTCTCCACTCATCAATTTACCAAACAAACTCTCCACTCATCAATTTACCAAACACAGTCTCCACTCATCAATTTACCAAACACACTCTCCACTCATCAATTTACCAAACACAGTCTCCACTCATCAATTTACCAAACACAGTCTCCACTCATCAATTTACCAAACACAGTCTCCACTCATCAATTTACCAATTAAACTCTCCACTCATCAATTTACCAAACAAACTCTCCACTCATCAATTTACCAAACACAGTCTCCACTCATCAATTTACCAAACAAACTCTCCACTCATCAATTTACCAAACACAGTCTCCACTCATCAATTTACCAAACAAACTCTCCACTCATCAATTTACCAAACACACTCTCCACTCATCAATTTACCAAACACACTCTCCACTCATCAATTTACCAAACACACTCTCCACTCATCAATTTACCAAACAAACTCTCCACTCATCAATTTACCAAACACAGTCTCCACTCATCAATTTACCAAACACAGTTTCCACTCATCAATTTACCAAACACAGTCTCCACTCATCAATTTACCAAACAAACTCTCCACTCATCAATTTACCAAACACACTCTCCACTCATCAATTTACCAAACAAACTCCACTCGTCAATTTTCAAACAAACTCTTCTCTCATTTGCTTTTCAAAAAGAAAATGAGAACCGCCCCCTCCCCCCGCTAACCATCTGACCTATTTCTTTCATGAAGCTGTGATCTAAGAATGGAGCTCCCTTTTATCCCATACCTGACATTGTTTACCCCACTTACAACTCGTAGATCTTCTTAAAAGCCATGTGAATCATTTTTGACTGTATCCAGACTTCTTTCATTCTCTTCAGTTCAAACTTTTGAAACTCACAACACACTCACCCATCTTCCAACGCAGTAACTGCTCACTATAACGCCCCCCGCCCCCCTTTTTCCCCCAACCCCCACCCGTCTTCCGCCAACTTTCATGTATTAAAATCACTTATCATTGAAGTCTGCCATCATGTGACTCACAGGGGCGTCTCACCAACATGTGGCCGGCCAGTGCAGTAGGACTTCTTTCATAATTCATAAAAGTTAGACGAATTTATATTTTTAATGCAAAACCTATTTAAAATTAGAAACCACACTTTTGGAAAATGAAATCAATTCAAAATGCCAAGGACCCTTAACAAATGAAAGAAACGAATTACTAACAGATATAAAAGAAGTAATATCGGCCGGAAACAGGGCATGCTTCAGTAGTAAAAAAATATTAAAAAGTAAAGAAAATTAAAAGAAAAACATAGAAAACTATTTATAAAACTGTAAACAGACGAGTTGTAACATACGCAAATGAAACTTGGACCATAACAAAAAACGGCAGAAAACCTATTTAGCACATGGGGAGAGAAATTCACCCGAAAATATACGCACCATCTGGGCGGGACACTAAGAAAAATGCCAAAAGGACAGTGGAGTGAAGAGGGTGCATCACCAAAACCCCAGAGGAAAACGGCTCATAGGCAGACCTAAGCTTAGATGGATGGATGGTGTGGAGAAAGATCAACAGCCTCTGGGAATCCAGGCATGGAAAAGAAATGCATCACTTGGGTCTGAGCGGAAGGAAGCGGTGAGGCAGGCCAGAGCCCCACATGGACTGTAGCGCCACAGGGATGGATGGATCGAAACCTATACCTATTTCGTAGGCCTCGACCTCAAATATACAACATACTTTCCAAACCCCAGCCCCACCCAGGCAATATCATTCTTTTCTATATGTACAAAATGGTAGCATTCGCAGCTAAACACTCCCTGGTATGAGACCAACTAAATTGCTCTTATAGACAGCACATGTAAACTATTGGACTAAATTGCCCGTATAGATAACACATGTAAACTATTGGACAAGAAAAATTAATTTGAAACAATCATCAAGTTCTTGCTGTGTTCTTCTAAGTCAATGATCCTAAAACGTCGACGTGTAAACTTCTTACATATGAAGGAGAACAAAACTAAACAATAAACATATCTATTGAATTCTATTACTAGTGAAGATACAAACGAGTTTATTGAAGTACATATTATCCATCCCGGTGTGTCGTCCATGTTATATGATGGTAGCTTAACTGGTGTAATGTTGATGGCGCCATGCTAGGTGTCATATAGTGATATTCGTTACAGTGTTGAAATGGTAACTTCGCCCCGAGTTAGATGACGGAGGTCCTGCCACCTATTCAACAGCACAACGCCCTTGTCGTCATCTGAATCAATCCATGGAACAATGCAGTGATCGGGAGCGGAGCTCGGAGCTGTGGGGCAGGATCTTTTTGCTCGGAGCTGTAGGGCAGGATTTTTTTGCTCGGAGCTGTAGGGCAGGATCTTTTTGCTCGGAGCTGTAGGGCAGGATCTTTTTGCTCGGAGCTGTGGGGCAGGATCTTTTTGCTCGGAGCTGTGGGGCAGGATCTTTTTGCTCGGAGCTGTGGGGCAGGATATTTTTGCTCGGAGCTGTAGGGCAGGATCTTTTTGCTCGGAGCTGTAGTTGAGCTGGAGTGATGGCCTACTTCTGTAGAGCTCTATATTCCCATATTTTCTACTGGCTATATTGTCCCTGCTCTCTACATGCTACGTTGCCTTACATGAGTACAGCTATGTAACTATATTCCTGTATAGCTATGTTGCCCCACGTCTGTTCAGCTATTTTGCCATATTCCTGTAGAGCTATGTTGCTATACTCCCTTGCAGCTATGTTGCCCTACTCCCGTTCAGCTATGTTGCTCGACTCTTGTACAGCTAGGTTTTCAAAGTCTTGTACATCTATGTTACCCTAATCCTGTACAGCTATGTTGCCCTACTCTTATCTCTTCTACCTCTTTCGTTGCTGTTACACTTCCATTGCCTAGTTAATGAGATGGGTGAATGAAAAAAACAAACAAATTTCTTTAAATAAAAAAATTATCCTGAGTGGATCTAAGCCAACACATTCTGCTCTAAATCCATGAAAAAAATGCACTTTAAGCAATTATCTGTTTGATACATCAATTGTTTGCTTTATTTGTGTCTTAGCCTACAGAAATGTACGTCCATTGTTTGCATTATTTGTGTCGTAGCCTACAGAAAATACGTCAATCGTTTGCATTATTTGTGTAGCAGCCTACAGTAATCTACGTCTGTTTCTTTTTTATCCTCCATTTGTCACGTTTTAACTGCAAAAGGCCCCAAGCTCTGAACAAGTCTGCACAATATAAACAAGACTGGATAAATCAATTTTTAAAAAAAGAAAACCACCCCATCCCAAACACACCCACACACCCACACAAACACCAGCACACACAACCACACCCACACACACAATCAACTACCCAGAAATTCCATTCAAACAGGAACTAATTGTTTGTAAATTTTCCCACGACGTTTCCTGTGTTAACACAAGGTTGCGTGTCCTAAGTATTATATGTACCGGGTATGTGCGTTTCTATCACTATGAGTTTGGGAACAGATTACCCTGAGACCGGGCCCATATTGCCAAGAAATGGGCCATAGATGGGCCATAAGATCGGGCAGAGATAACCGTTGAGATCGGGCACAGAGTACTGGTAGATGTGGCAAAAGGTACCATGTGTTCATGTAGAGATTACAAGGAGATCGGGTACAAAGTACTTTAAATTAAATGGTCAGAGTTACATGATTTCGTCACAAGGTACCATTAATTTGAGCTCAGAGTTCCCTGAGTTTTTTAAAAAAAAAAATTCTTTCTAACCATTTTTCAATTTATATTGTGGATTCGTAGCTCATTGTTACACCTTGGTGGTATTTTGATCTATAGACTGATTTCATGATATTATGGCTTCTAATACTTTCACTGAGGTGAATTGGTCCAAACGATTGGTTAACTGCTAAAATACAAATGTAATCTTCATGGCATGCTGTATTCAATGCCCTGACGTTTCGTTTGTCTACACACTAAAAAAAAAAAAAAAAAGACAAAATAGTTTGAAATGTATAGGCTTCCTTCCGACTTCGCGAGACGATGGAGTAGCTGTTGACAATTCATCAAATGGCTTACGACGCCGATCCTGGAATGACAGACTCGGCGGCGCTTCTCAAAGGAGAACCTTGACTTCTGGTTAAATTTGACCTTCCATAAAATGCTCTTTTTGTTGCAAGGGTGTCGTTTCCCGCATGGTGTTGTCATGCAAAGTGGCGAAGTCTTCCTTCTATTTACATTCCTTGATTTACAAAAAAAAATCTCTGCTCCTGGAGCTGGGTCTTGATCTGGGCGGTGTTTTATGGAAACCTGCTGTCGTCCAAGTGGAGCTGACCCCCACTATACATTTCATAAATGTATATTTAATTTTAATGTCATGATTATGTCTCTTTTGATACAATTTTTATGTACAGCGCGGTGAGCCCAGCCCTAGGCTGGGGTACCGCGCTATATAAGACGTCTTATTATTATTATTATTATTATCATTATTATACACGGTCAGTACAACTTGGCCCTAATGGAGTTGCCAAAGTTGATTTTCTAACCTTACCTTGTTTTTTTTAAAATTGTGTAGTGAGTGCTTTGATTGGCAAACTGATTTTGAATAGTTTCAGAAAGTAAAGACAAACATTTTAAGAACGGGACAAAGGGTCATAAAACGGGACATAATGTCATTTTACAGGACAGAATGTCATAAAACGAGACAGAGTGTTATGAAACGGTACAGAAGGTCATGAAACTGGACAGGAGGTCTTGAAACGGGACAGGAGGTCTTGAAACGGTACAGAAGGTCATTAAACTGGACAGAAGGTCTTGAAACGGGACAGAGTGTCATAAAATTGGACAGAATTTCATAAAACGGGAGAGAAGGTCGTAATTGCTATTAAATGTTAATATTGTGGAGCATATTGAGGCATATGAATGTGGTAAGTGGAAGCTCTACATTATTCTACAGAGCTTCAAAACAGAAGCCATCGAGTAGCTTGCTGATGATTAGGGATAAGAGAGACACATGTGGTTCTATCAAATGGTTCTATCATATGGCTCTATGATATGGTTCTATCATATGGTTCTATCACATCACTTACTTTAAAATGTTAAGAATGTTTAAGCGAGTTAATCCATTTTCAGGGTCAGTGTCATAAAAAATGACAAATGACCGGATACGTCCCACAGGCCCTAACTTACCGATCTGTATAATAAGAAATGAATATTTTCTAGCTTACAGATAAATTCCACGTACTCTAAATACATCTGTTTCTTTTGTTGCACTAAGGCATGGAAAACCCCGAGTTCCTTGTCATGTGTATTAAATTTAACCCCCCCCCCCCCCCAAAAAAAAAAAAAAAAAAAAAAAAAAAAAAAAAAACTAAAAAAAACCCACAATATTGTTCTATTTTGATATTCACTTATTCGTTGCAAAATGTATCTTTATAGAAGAATATTTGTGGGGCTAGGACTGATTGCTGTCTGAAGGCGCTCAGCACAACCCCAGAGTGATCAGCACAACCCCAGAGTGATCAGCACAACCCCAGAGTGATCAGCACAACCCCAGAGTAATCAGCACAACCCCAGAGTGATCAGCACAACCACAGAGTGATCAGCACAACCCAAAGTGAAAAAAAAAAAGTGGATTGAAAACCCCCGTTAACCCATCGCTATGTTAGCAGGTGTCTTTTGCTGCAGGCCTCCCCCCCCCCCCCCCCCCCCCCCCCCCCCCCCCCCCCCCCCCNGGGGGGGGGGGGGGGGGGGGGGGGGGGGGGGGGGGGGGGGGGGGGAGGCGTGTTCTTTCCAAATAAAAAAAATTTACCAACAAAAAACACACTTTTTTTAAAAAATTTTAAAAAAAAAAAAAAAACAAAACAAAAAACTATGGATTTAAATCTATCCCTATCACTCTCTCTTTCTCACGATAAATATGATTCAAATAGAACTTGTCCTCCTCCACAGCCAAAAACTATCTAAAACATTACATTTACCAACCTCCCCCCACCCCCCAGGCTTAATTCAAACGTACAACCCAAGTGTATATTTCTGTTTCCCTTATTTTTTTTATATTAGCTGTATATATTTCAAATAGAGACCGACCTAATTTCGGCTGCGGTTTCGACGCCGAAAGTTGCCATTTGATCACTTTTGGACTCGGACGAACAAGAAAAGTTAACTTTCGGTTTAATTTCAGTTATTGAGGTTTTCGGTCATCTACCAGAAGTCAGCCTGTCTTTTTGTCTCTAGGCCGGCACTCCGCTATTCCTTATTGCTCGACATCTTGCTGTCATCATATTATGTTATATGACTAATACTCTGTGAAAACTGCCCACAGCTGCTTGCTGACCTACTTGTCTTTTATTTTCAAAAAAAAATTTCAATGTAAAAAGTTCTGCGGAAGCAATACTATTGGAATAGTAATATTAATATCATTTTTTTTTTTAAATTTGTTCAAAAATAAAATTTGGAACCCCAGTTTCATTCGTTTGTGATATTCATTTTGATTGTTCATTATCATGCTTATGTTGTCATAGGTAAAGGTGAATATTGAATAACCCTAGGGAATGGTAATATTTCCATTTTTATTTTTGTTTTATTTTTTAAGAAATAAAAATTTAAGGAAACCTAGGGCTTTTTCAATACATTTATTTCTTGAAATTCATCATTATCATGCTCATAAAAATTGTTAGTGATGAATAAAACGCGTGTTCATGTATCTGGCATCCGTCCGTCACAATGTGACGACGGAGTGGGCTTCGGAGGACGAAATCCACATAGCCTGGGATTATACTTGAAGGATTATAAGCTGGTTCCCAACAGCAAATTGCCTCTCTCCACGCCTCTGGGTAACCCAAGGGAACATCATTTGGATGATACAGCTTGGCACCAGTGACGTAGCAGGAGTTGCCGGAATGTTTTCATTCTATCAATGTTATCCGCCTTTCGGGACTCCAGCTCCGAGTTTGATTTCAGAGTTTCCTTCTCTTAGATGAGTTGCCATCCAAGGTTAACGAGTCTCATCTACCCGGGGTGCTGGTGGTGTTATAGCTTGACTGGACTGGGCTCTGGCTGGAATTGAACTCCACACCACCAACTTGAGATTTGCTCAGTTTAGACATTTGGCCACACTGTTCAAGTATCACGGGTTCGTATAGTATTTATGTAGTAGGCCTACTGTAGACATGTTTCTGTGTATGATTTTGGCGACCAATTTACGATTTTGAGATGTCGAGACCCGTCAGAACAACAATTTTAAGAGACCCGGTAACAAAAAAATATCCCCCCCCCCTCCAATGGGGCTGAGTGACGTTGGTCGTAGAACGAAATATTTACGTCACCAGCACGGAAAGACTAGTGTGTTGGTACTGGGCTAAATATTAATACAGCGATATCTTGCCAGCTTTTTATGGAAACACAAGGCATTCGTATGACGAAAACCAAACCGGGAAACCTTTTGGTGATAGCTTTAATAAAGGATATTTAGGCTCTATTATAGCCACAATAATTATTGTAGGTATCTGTCTAGGTAGTGTTGTAATTACATTATAAAAAGCAAAGGGCACTCAGGGGTCTGTTTTTATGAATTCCCCCCCCCCCCCCCCCCCGGGTTTTTTTTTTTTAATCCCCCCCCCCCCCCCCGGGTCAAAATTTTCTCTTACCGTACTGCTTTAAATTTCATTTTCATGAAATTTAAATTACTTTAAAATTTAAAAAAGTAAGAGTCCAAGTATTACATACATGTTTATTTATTAATGCTCACGATGATCTAATTTTTTATAAAAATAATGTAAACAAAATGATACTTTCACCACCATTTTTCGATGTATGCAGAATGTAAGCGTGAACGAATTTCAAAATATCAAAATATTTCGATTTCGGCTACGGTTTCGGTCGAAAGTTCCGTCGAGCCTTTGGCTTCGGCTTCGGTTTTGGCAGCAAGTCTCGTTTAGCTTTTGGTTTCGGTTCCGGTTTCGGACGTAAGTCAATTTTAACTTTCGGTTGGTCTCTGTTTCAAACCATATTTACACCAACACTACGCCCCATTGATTACAAAACTCTTCACCCTTCCCATGGGGCGTGAGAAACTTGAAAAGACGACACGCGCTATTGATTGCTCTCTCCAGTTTCACCACACGCTTCATAACCCAGGGTTGGGAGAGTAAGTTTGGTATTATCATTTCGCGAAAGGTATTTTCAGCTGATAAATTATTTCACAAAAATAAAGCAACGAAGACCCCATAAAGACTTTTTATTTCAGACTTAGATGTTATGATTGGATAAATAATGTTTAAAAAATATTTAAGGTCTTCAATGGCTGAAAGGTTTGAATTCTAACAATGTAACTTTTATCAATAACAGCCATGAGTTGACGCCAATACCACGAATGTAAGCAGCAATTAATTTGATAACCCCGAGTTCATACCAATGACACCACTGTAAGCAGCAATTAATTTGACAACCCCGAGTTCATACCAATGACCCCACTGTAAGCAGCAACTAATTTGACAACCCCGAGTTCATACCAATAACCCCACTGTAAGCAGCAATAAATTTGACAACCCTGAGTTGATACCAATGACCCCACTGTAAGCAGCAATTAATTTGACAACCCTGAGTTGATACCAATGACCCCACTGTAAGCAGCAATAAATTTGACAACCCTGAGTTGATACCAATGACCCCACTGTAAGCAGCAATGAATTTGACAACCCTGAGTGGACTCCATCTCCTCGACTTTAAGCATCAATTAATTTGACAAGTATGAGTTGATACCAATAACATGATTAGCAAACTTTTCTAAAAATTTACACTGATACTACGACAGCCGTAAATATCAGTGGACCATCTCTCTGGTGACGAATTGCATTACAGCATTTGGACTGGTCAACTCAGGGCCTCTGGAAATCATGATGGTAACGGTGGGTATTGCTCTCAAAACATTTACGGCGCATATACGGCATACCAAGCATCTTGACGTCATGCCTATTGATCCCAAACACACTGCATACCAGGCGTACTGACGTCAAACGTCCACACACACTGCATACCAGGCGTACTGACGTCATGCCTATTGAGCAACAGTTAATTTAATTTATATCTCTGTTTACTCTTTGCATTTTTAAAAAAGAAAATGGAATTCGACCCAAAGCACTGGCTAATGATTGGGTTGATCGTCAATTTTTTGGCGCGTATTGTTGTAAAGGATTCTCACACGTGGTATATTTCAGATTTGTGAAAGAACATTTTTAAACAGGAAATATTTCAAATGACTCAGAGTAAGGTCTCTCGGCGAGGGAGATGGTCTGGAAATAGGTGGGAATTTTGAACTTTGTAATGATGAACGGAGGTTGTTTATTGGTTTGTTTTTAGTTGTTTTTTTTTGGAGTGGATTTTTCTTGGTGGGGGATCTCTAAAAACAAAACTGAGAAAAAATTTCTTAGTCTTAGGATTAAATATAATGTATTCTATGAATTTAAAAAAAAAAATTTTGTGTTGGTTTGTTTTTGCGTCTTACACCAAAGAGAGAGATACTAACTGTCATGGAATGTCTTCAGGGGGTAATAAATAGCCACAGATATTGGTGATAAGAAATGTCTGCTACAGGGATGTGGAGTACGCATGAAGGCGGGGTACTAGGAAAGGGGGGGGGGCAGTAAAACTTGATTCATTTCTTAATCAGGCCACCAAAACAGTATGGTGAAATAAAGAGAGAGAGAGAGAGAGAGAGAGGTAGAAAGAGAGATATATATAGAGAGAAAGAGAGACAGAGATAGAGATAGAAAACAAGCGATAAAGAGAGCAAAAGAGAAAGACAGAGGGAGTAGCATTTTAAGAGAGCCTAATTAGACTAACAAGCTATGAAAGAACTCACGACACATGAATTAAGTAGACGACATGTTGAATCAAAGAGAATGCAACTCATTCATTCAAAGTCACACACTCATGTTTATATACGGTGTATATATATATATATAGATATATATAATATATTCTACCCTCCAGTGGTGAGATCATTTACCTGGGTTTTCTTGCCTATGCTGAGTTGGAAAGGAATATAGAAGCATTTATCTTAACCCCCAGAATACATTCGAAGCTACATTATTATCTTATGTCATAGACCTTGTTCCTTCCTGTTTCTGTTTATCTCAGAGTACAACCTATCAGTGAGATGTTACTGATACTAGAGGATAGATACCCTGAGTAAAAAGATAATGGTGAGATGTTATTGATACTAGAGGATAGATGCCCTGAGTAAAAAGATAATGGTGAAATGTTATTGATACTAGAGGATAGATACCCTGAGTAAAAAAGATATTGGTGAGATGCTACTGATAATGAGGAGATAGACACGCTGAGTAACACATATTGGTGAGATGTTACTGATACTGACCAGCTAGACACGCTGAGTAACACATATTGGTGAGATGCTACTGATACTGATGAGATAGACACGCTGAGTAACACATATTGGTGAGATGCTACTGATACTGAGGAGATAGACACGCTGAGTTCCACATATTGGTGAGATGCTACTGATACTGACGAGATAGACACGCTGAGTAAAACATATTGGTGAGATGCTACTGATACTGAGGAGATAGACACGTTGAGTAACACATATTGGTGAGATGCTACTGATACTGACGAGATAGACACGCTGAGTAACACATCTTGGTGAGATGCTACTGATACTGAGGTATCCTGTAATCCTGTGGTTCTCAACCTTCCTAATTCTGCAACCCTTTAACACAGTGACCCGTGTTGTGGCGACCCCTAATCACAAAATTATTTCCATTGCTACTTCATAGCTCTTCAGATGTTTTCCGATGGTCTTAGGTGCCCCATCTGAAAGGATCGTTCGATCAACAGGTTGAGAACCGCTGGTGTAATCCAATATTGTTTGTTCCCACTGACAGTTCGGCGGCAATGAGCCCAACCCAATTATTTTCTAGGTCACCACAGCAAGAGTATCGTAATTAATCAGTTCCCCCAGTCAGGGTGAGAGGCAGTTTTTTTTGTAAGACATCTGTAGGCGTGGGCAGGAACTGCCCCTTCCCCGGGGGGGGGGCGGGGGGAGTCAAGTGCCCCCCCCTGGAGCCCAATGGATAAAAACAATAGTACGATTTTACTATTTTTTAAAAATTAAAAGCGTTTAATTGTCATTTATAAACAGTTTTAAAAAAGACTAGTAACTGATGCTTTATCCCATTACAAATAAAGGAATCTATGAAATATCGCTACGTTCGATACATTTGATGATCCGCTTATTTAAGGCTAGTCTTGTTAAAACCTTATAGTATTCGATTAAAAAAATATACCGTACTTGCCGCTTCACGATATAATCTGAAGCCTTACTTCCCGTTGTTCACACTTATGGGTATTTTCATTAATTTTTGTGTGTGCAAATTCACAAATTTTAAGACTTTAATAACACTGCATTAAAATAACTTTACATCAAGATCAAGGATTACTATTCTAATAATATTTCTTGCCAAGTATCAAACATACGCAGTCCATGTTCTAATTATATTTCATAAAAAAGCATTACTTTTAAAGTAGGGATAGGTGTTAATTATACATTGTATGATGATATTAGCCTTTAAAATATATTTTTATTGGCATGTTGAAATATATAAAATGGAAACTTACAAAATTGAGAGATATTTTTTTTTTTTTAATTAAGAATTTAAATGGTAAAAACAAATAGTGCGAATTTCAATAATTATTATAGGTTGTGTTTTCTTTAAACGTGTTACGTGTGTAACAAAGTTTCCTGAATAACAGAAGTTAAAAAAGTATTTCGCTAATATTTATTAAATTCCCACCAGCTTTTATCTTCCAGGTTTAAGTAGCACCTACATTTTTTAAACTAGCATTTCTTCCATTGCTCGCCAAGTGTAGAATGTTGCAAAACTTAATTTAAAATATTATCTAAAATGTACTACTTTATTTTTAATTTATAAAAAAATTCCTGGGGACTAGAAAGATGTAAAAGAAGATATTAAGCTAAGGAAAAATGCATACCCGCAAGGACGCCTCAATTGGTATGTATTTAGTTCATGTTGGGCTGCAGCTAGTCAGAGATGTTTCTAATTATGGCTACATTTAGTGCTTCGCCCAGGAAAGTCTCAAATCCCCCTCAAAATTGCCTGAAAGAAATACCAAATTCAAGCAGGCGCCAAAATGCACCCCTGCATTTTGAATATGTGCGACTGTCTTCAGCACCCTCAAATTCTACACCCCTTCCCCCATGCTGATCAATGTTACAGTATAGGGTTGAATATAAGCTCGTGCCAAATGATAACCCTGGGGCACGCCACAACCTGAGTGAATTCAGTTTATGTATGGCACTGAATGCCATAATGTCTCCCTCTGACGATTGAAAAATTTCTTCACCAGATGCTATAGTCTAAGAGAAACACTGAATTTAGGTAAACTCCAAAATTCACCCTTTGATTTTGAAATAATCAAAAATTTGATGGGGAGGGCTCCCCAGACCCCTCCCCTTTTACTCAAGAGCCAACACTACCCTCAATTTCTTCATTCCAGTGTTAGTGCAACCCTAGACTTCCCAAAGACTAAAGCCACGTTCCAATTAACGATACAAACTCTTCATTTGTCATAAAATCCTTCCCCTCCATATAAAGAAAATTTCACATCTTGGTGACCACCCAGCCCGCTCCACTTGCAGAGGCGTAGATAGAGTGTTTGGCGCCAGGGGGACACTGATTCATTTTCACGCACCCACCTCAATTCTGAAAACCATTATTGTTAGATGCATTAAATACCATCACACCCCATTTCGGTGTTCCGCTTGTATGGTGCATGGGGATATATGCCCCCCTCCCCCCCCATTAGTTCGCCTCTGCCACTGTCACTGCCCCCCATCCCAAAGAAATCTGAAATGCCCCCCCCCCTCCCCCGAGTGAAATTTTCTGAAAGAAACGCTGGTGATGGGTGTGGGATATTTTATTATTAACTGTCCAATATACCAAGCGTTGCCCGAGATTGAATTCAGGAGAAAAAAATCCCCATTGCTCGTTATCAGCGAACACGTAAATTTAGCACCCTGTCAAGAGCACTTCGCTAAATTACCAATTAAAATTTGAAATATTCTCCTATTTAAAAAAAAAGCCAGATTTTAACATCGGTAGCTCTTGTAAACACTGGAGTTCTTGGCACAGACAGAAACCATGATTTAAAGACAAGTCTAGTTATGAAAGATTTCTTATTCAAAAGAAGGTGTTCACCAATGGCCAAAGCTATGGCTTGTTACCAGTTTAAATAACATAGGATATCCACACCAAAAGGGGGGGGACATTTTTAGTTATCCCTAAGGTAGAGGGACTATAGAAATCAATCAGGTAAAATTTAAGTTCATTTGTCTAATTTATCCCAAATCAGGAACACATTTTGCAGAGATTCTGTCTGTCTGTTTACTATTGGAGACAGACCAAAGAGCTTAACATGAACATTTTCCAGCAACGGGTCTTTTCGGTTGGATGGCGAGCAAAGGTTATTTTAACAATTGTCCCATTAAAATAGTCTGGAAGACGCGAAAGATCAAGCGTTTTATTTAAAATTAAATTGCGCCCCCCCCCCCCCAAAAAAAAGCTTTACAAAAAAGGGCTGTGGATATTATTAGTTTACATTTTCCAGCAACGGGTCTTTTCGGTTGGATGGCGAGCAAAGGTTATTTTAACAATTGTCCCATTAAAAAAGTCTGGAAGACGCGAAAGAACAAGCGTTTTATTTAAAATTAAATTGCGCCCCCCCCCCCCAAAAAAAAGCTTTACAAAAAAGGGCTGTGGATATTATTAGTTTGAAATCCATCGATATGTTACAGGAGATTATGAAAGCTGTGCCTACCAAGTTTGGCCTAGATGAAAAATTTAAGTAGAAGCTTGCATTATAACGCTAACATTCTTGTATCATTTTGGCTATTATGAAGAAAGTGCATTTTAAAACGTCCTGCACTCATTCAGAACTTTCTAGAAACTTTAGAGACAAAAATCTTTAAATCTGATTTCATAACATTTGAGGAATATCATAGAGACTTCTGGAAACATAAGAAACAAAAGAAAAAGACATTTATATAATTTAAAAACCATATAAAAAAATCGTCCTTTTAAGAATAAGGTAGAAATTTGAAGAAACCTGAAAAAAGATATGTTCAAAGATACCGTGGAAATGCCCAGCCAAGTGTCCGAATCTGTCAACTTAAATGTCCATCAACGTTTAGATCCGCTTTCATGTTTGCGTAATCTCTGCATTTGCGTGGATCAATATAGAACTGCCTGGACAATCCTAAATCTTTCTCTCTTAAACCTTTAAATTATTTGTAAAAAATAACTCATTTATTGATATCATTACCAAAACGTCTAAAACAAGATGTCTTAATTCTAGACGTTTTCCATTAAAGTTAACATGAGTGATCCGTTGATGACCCGTTCCATAATAAGGGGATGATTTAAGAGTCACTAAGATAGGGACACTCAATAATTTATAGGAAGTATAAATAAGTTAAAATGTAAAAGTTGTCCCATTAAAATCGTTGAAAATGTAAGAGATGAAGCGTATGTCACGAAAATTGAAATAAAATCCCTGGCCTAAGTATCCCTGGTCTAAGTATCCATGGCCTAAGTATCCCTGGCCTAAGTTTCCACGGCCTAACGATCCATGGCCTAAGTATACCTGGCCTAAGTATGCATGCCCATAAGTATACATGGTCTAAGTAACCATGCCCATAAGAATCCATGGCCTAAGTATCCATGGCCAAACAGTTCAGAATTATTTGATTTTTATACCCGCAATTATTTTAATATACGTTTTTAAATGCAAATGTACCAAGTTTGGTCTAGATCTCACTATTAATTTTAAATTATTTGTATAGCTCATTTAAGCATAAAATCAAGATAAAATTCTTCTTCTTTAGCTTCCTCTCTACAATGTGGATACTTCTTATCACTCCAACACGAACATAATCCTCCTTGTACTACTTGAGTCATTAACTCTACCGTGACATTGTCTGATTTCTGTAACTCTACTGTGACATTGTCTGATGTCTGTAACTTTAGCGTGTCATTGTCTGATGTCTGTAACTTTAGCGTGTCATTGTCTGATGTCTGTAACTTTAGCGTGTCATTGTCTGATGTCTGTAACTCTACTGTGACATTGTCTGATGTCTGTAACTTTAGCGTGACATTGTCTGATGTCTGTAACACTACCGTGACATTGTCTGATGTCTGTAACTCTACTGTGACATTGTCTGATGTCTGTAACTCTACCGTGTCATTGTCTGATGTCTGTAACCTAACTGTGACATTATCTGATGTCTGTAACTTTAGCGTGTCATTGTCTGATGTCTGTAACACTACCGTGACATTGTCTGATGTCTGTAACTCTACTGTGACATTGTCTGATGTCTGTAACTCTACCGTGTCATTGTCTGATGTCTGTAACACTACAGTGACATTGTCTGATGTCTGTAACACTACCGTGTCATTGTCTGATGTCTGTAACTCTAGCGTGTCATTGTCTGATGTCTGAAACACTACCGTGTCATTGTCTATGTCTGTAACACTACCGTGTCATTGTCTGATGTCTGTAACTCTACTGTGACATTGTCTGATGTCTGTAACTCTACCGTGTCATTGTCTGATGTCTGTAACTCTACTGTGACATTATCTGATGTCTGTAACTTTAGCGTGTCATTGTCTGATGTCTGTAACACTACCGTGACATTGTCTGATGTCTGTAACTCTACTGTGACATTGTCTGATGTCTGTAACTCTACCGTGTCATTGTCTGATGTCTGTAACACTACTGTGACATTGTCTGATGTCTGTAACACTACCGTGTCATTGTCTGATGTCTGTAACTCTACTGTGACATTGTCTGATGTCTGTAACTCTACCGTGTCATTGTCTGATGTCTGTAACACTACTGTGACATTGTCTGATGTCTGTAACACTACCGTGTCATTGTCTGATGTCTGTAACTCTAGCGTGTCATTGTCTGATGTCTGTAACACTACCGTGACATTGTCTGATGTCTCTAACTCTACTGTGACATTATCTGATGTCTGTAACTTTAGCGTGTCATTGTCTGATGTCTGTAACACTACCGTGACATTGTCTGATGTCTGTAACTCTACTGTGACATTGTCTGATGTCTGTAACTCTACCGTGTCATTGTCTGATGTCTGTAACACTACAGTGACATTGTCTGATGTCTGTAACACTACCGTGTCATTGTCTGATGTCTGTAACTCTAGCGTGTCATTGTCTGATGTCTGAAACACTACCGTGTCATTGTCTATGTCTGTAACACTACCGTGTCATTGTCTGATGTCTGTAACTCTACTGTGACATTGTCTGATGTCTGTAACTCTACCGTGTCATTGTCTGATGTCTGTAACACTACTGTGACATTGTCTGATGTCTGTAACACTACCGTGTAATTGTCTGATGTCTGTAACTCTAGCGTGTCATTGTCTGATGTCTGTAACACTACCGTGACATTGTCTGATGTCTCTAACTCTACTTTGACATTGCGTGATGTCTGTAACTCTAGCGTGTCATTGTCTGATGTCTGTAAATCTACTGTGACATTGTCTGATGTCTGTAACTCTACCGTGTCATTGTCTGATGTCTGTAACACTACCGTGACATTGTCTGATGTCTGTATAAAATCTAATCAGAAACGGACCGTGTGTGCCATTTAATAAGCTTATAGTAAATGTAAATATAATTTAATTTAAAAAAAAAAGAAAATGCGACAAGGACTGTAATTGTGCCTTTGAGAACTTGTTAGTTTTGACAGAGGGACTAAATTCTTATTTGAAGCTTAATCATAAACTTGCTATTCTCCTTCCCCAGCCCACATCTACTATATAAAGCTGATAATAACCAAACAACCCTTAAAAACAACAAGTTTTCCTATCGACTCTTGTTATGGATTTTTATGCGACTTGACCATAGCTGCAGCTCTTAAGAAATCACCGCATCATACTTCCTTCATCTTCCCCGTGAAATACCGGATACACTGAATTTTGGGTTTGGAGATGGGGGGGTGGGGGGGGTGGAGCTGAAAATTTGAAAGAATGCGTTGTCGTCGGAAACGAGTTTAGGTGCCAAGTTTCACTTCGAATATGACAAGAAGTGGGTCATTTAGCCTTCCAAGATTTTGCAAGAAAGAAACACAGGAACAAAAGCACAGGTAACATAATTCTTTAAATGTCAGGGATGGTGTTGGGGCTGAAAATTAAACAAAACTTACATTGAAGTAAAGGACTTTATAAGATGACCAATTAGTGCCCCGCCTCCTAAATGCTTACAACCGCACATTTTTTCCCCGTCCCTGAAGAAGATTAATATGCTAATGCCCCACAAACTTTTACAGAGCATATTTATTTCACCAAGTATTTCAGAAAAAAAACAACAACTAAAGCCAAAAGAAAACGTTACGCACTAAACGCACTTGCGATTTAAAAAAAAAAAAGTATCTGATTGAGCGCAGTTATCCGCAATTTCATTTCATGAAATCAGTGTCATCATATTTCCTTGATCTTTTTTTTTTTTTATAAAACTGGAAATATTGATTTTCTAAAAAAACAAAAAATAAAGCCAAAAAAAAACGTTACGCACTAAACGCACTTGCGAATTAAAAAAAAAAAAGTATCTGATTGAGCGCAGTTATCCGCAATTTCATTTCATGAAATCAGTGTCATCATATTTCCTTGATCTTTTTTTTTTTTTATAAAACTGGAAATATTGATTTTCGGGTGTTAGGGGTGGGGCTAAAATTGGACAGAATGTGTTGTCATCGGTTACAAACAAAAGCGAAGTTAATATAAAGGATTTAAAAATTATTAAAATAACCATCAGGACTGTTGTTGTTGTTCGTCCGTCGAAGTCGACTAGGACCATCGGGTCATCCAAAGGTTAGGGGGAGGTTGGGTTACGTGGAGGTTGGGTTACGGTGAGCTCGTAGGTGGCTTGCTAGACCGATCCGTGCTCGGAATAATCTTTGGCACCGCGGACAGGGATAGTTGCTTCAGACGGTGACCTAATGTTGCTCTTTCGGGCAAGCCTGCATGTCTCATCTGTGGATATCCTATTAGCTTCATGGGATTTAGCCCCCTTCTTGACAGAAGCTCTCCACATGGCTCTGTCCTGGGCTGTCTGCACCCATTGAGTAGAGTTTATGCTGAAGGCTTTTAGTGCCACTTTCAGTGAGTCTTTGTAACGCTTTTTTTTAACCTCCTTGAAGAATAATTGTTTCGAGAGCCGGGGGTCTTCAATACGGGCTACGTGTCCCATCCAACGGAGCTGAGACTGCATCAGAGTGGTGAAGATACTAGGTAGGTTCGCTCTAGCGTGGACCTCGGTGTCGGGGACTTTGTCTTGCCACCTGATGCCGAGGAGATTCCTGAGGCAGGTTGTGTGAAAATGATTCAGTTTCTTGGCGTGACGCTAGTAGACTGTCCACTTTTCACATCCGTAGAACAGTGTCGGGAGGACTGCTGCGCTATAGACCTTGATCTTCGTTTCTAGTCTGATACCTCTCCTGTCCCAAACAGTGCTGTGGAGCCTGCCAATTATGGCACTAGCATTTGCGAGTCTGCCATTCACTTCATCATCCATGACGACATATCTAGAGAGGGTGCTGCCCATATAAGTAAATTCACCGGGTTGAGACGCTGTCCACTGATGATGATGATGTTGGGTTCAACGTAGGGCCTACTGGGCGCTGGCTGATACATCACCTCAGTTTTCTTTGTGTTGATTGTGAGACCAAATTATTGCAGGACTCCGAGAAGATCTCAACGCTGTTCTGCATGAGGGCTTCTGAGGCAGCGTTGAGGGCACAATCGTCAAAAAACAGAAGCTCGTTGATGGTGTTATGTTTGACCTTGGTTTTAGCGTGAAACCTCCGAATGTCAAATACTGATCCATCAGTGCGAAACCGGATTGACAAGCCCGTGGTGGAGTTCTTGAAGGCATCAGACATCATTGAAGAGTAAATAATGCTGAAGAGTGTGGGAGCAAGAACACAACCCTGCTTTACACCGTTTGTGGCGGGGAACGCTTGAGATGATTGACCTTTGTCCTGCACTCGGGCCATCATACCATCAGGCAGCTGACGGATGATGTTGGTGAACTTGACTGGACATCCGTATTTCTTCATGATTTTCCACAGGCGACCTCTATTGACCATGTCAAACGCCTTATTCAAGTCGATAAATGTAGAATGGGTGCTGGGTGGCCGAGTGGTCTAAACTGACCAAATCTCAAAGTTAATGGTCTGGAGTTCAATGCCAGCCAGAGCCCTGTCAAGCAAAAACACCACCAGCACCCCGGGGGGATGTGACTCATCCAAGAGAAGGAAACTCTGAAATCAAACCCGAGATGGAGTCCCGAAAGGCGGATAACATTGATACAACTCCTGCGACGTCACTGGTGCCAAGCTGTATCATCCAATGATGTTCCCTTGGGTTATCCAGCGACGTGGAGAGAGGCGATTTGCTGTTGGGAACCAGCTTATAATCCTTGAAGAATAATCCCAGACCATGTGGATTTCGTCCCCCGAAGCCCACCCCCTCGTCACCTTGTGACGGACGGATGCCTGAAAAAAAAATGTAGAATATAGTTCTGTATTTTGTTGCTGGCATTTCTCTTGAAGCTGTCTAGCAGCAACCACCATATCGACTATTCAGCGTTTTTATTGGAAACCACATGGACTTTCGGGTAGGAGACCTAGCTCCAGATGTGCATCAGGCGGTTCAGATGGGCTCGGGCCAAGATCTTGCCTGCAATGGACAGTAGTGAAATTCCGCGGTGATTGTCGCAGGCCTGGCGGTTCTTTTGTGTTTGTACAGGTGGATAATTGAGACATCCTTGAGGTCATGTTGTACAGTTTCCGTCCGCCAGATGATCTGGAATAGACGCAATAGCGTATCCGTCAGCACTGGTCTAACCACTTTGTAGATTTCGGCAGGAATCATGTCGGGGCTAGGTACTTTGCCATTGGACACTTTGGCGGTCATTTATACCTTTTGGAGTGCTGGGGAGCTTGCTCACAAGAGAGGTTTTGATAGGAAAATTAACACCATTTTGTCGCCTTGCATCAGGGTCGCGTCCGCTCCAGAAGAAAGAATAGCCAGCAATAGTCTGTATCTCATCAAAAGTTGGGACGACGTCTGGTGACTTGTTCGTTGGGACCCGCGGGAGTCTTTCAATGGCCTCATCATTAATGTAGGAAGGCGTATTTATCACACTTTCAAAGTGTTGCGCCCATCTTTCCAAGATTTGCTCTTTGTCTGTAATGAGCGTAGAGCCGTCTGCACTAAGGAGAGGGGATGAGCCTGATGTGGCAACACCATAGATTTCTCTCAGGTCACGGTAGAAGTTTTTCATTTATTTCTTGTCTGCAAAGCCCTGAATTTCATCAGCTTTTGCATTCAACCAGGAATCTTGCATCTGGCGCAGTTGTATCTGGACCTTGCTTCGGATGCTCCTAAGTGCAGCTGTCTTTGCTGTTGACATTGGGTCATCATGGAGGGCTTTGTACGCCCGACGCTTTGGCTCAAGTAGCATTTGGATCGCTGTGTTGTTTTCATCAAAACAATCCTTGTGTATCCTCGTAGAGGGTCCGAGGTGCTCAGCGGCTGTGTTATAGACCATCTCACGAATCGTGGTCCACGCTTTTTCCGCGTCCTGGTTGTCCAGTGTGATTGTATCAAGGCGTTGATCTAGGCTGTCAAAAAAAGTTTGTCTCACATCAGGGATCTTCAGCTTACTGAGGTTGAGACGTTTCGGAGCTTTGGTGGCCTGTGGTCGTCTCTTAGGTTGGATGTGAAATTTCATCTTGGAGACGATGATGCGGTGATCCGTCCAGCATTCTGCGCCACACATGGCCGTAGTCACCTTCCCGTCCTGGCTGTTCCTATTTCTGACGTTGACATAATCAATTAGGTGCCAGTGTTTAGAACGGGGGTGCATCCAGGAGGTCCGGTTGCGCGTTGGCAGGCTGAAGGTGGTGTTCGTTATTAGAAGGCCATGTTCAGCACATGTCTGAAGTAGCAGTAGGCCGTTGCTGTTGCACTTTCCAACACAATGCTTCCCAACCACTCCCCCCACCTAGGAGGTGTAGTCACTGCCGACACGTGCATTGAAATCTCCAAGTATGAAGAGTTTGTAAGCTGTCCGTGTGGAAGAGATGACAAGTGCTCAGGTCTTTATAAAATTTGTTTTCGGTCTCTTCTGTGTTTGTCATGGTGGGTGCATAGGCACTGACTAAGGTAGCAGACGTCTTTCCATGGCAGAGGGGGTTTTTCAACGTCATGAGACGGTCATTTATACCTTTTGGAGTCCTGGGGAGCTTGCTCACAAGAGAGGTTTTGATAGCAAAGTCAACACCATTTTGTAACCTTGCGTCAGGGTCGCGTCCCCTCCAGAAGAAAGAATAGCCAGCAAATCTTTCTGTGATTTCACCCTTGCCAGAGAGTCTGGTTTCACTGAGGGCGGCGATGTCTATATTGTATCTCGCAAGTTCATGGGCAATGAGCGCCGTGCGTCGTTGAGGTCTGTTAGAAATGTCCCTGTTAAGCAGTGTGCGTATGTTCCATGTGACATTTTTCAGTGAAATAGTGTTAAACCCTGATTTACGACCGCAAAAATTGGGTCCCCACCGACCGTGTTCAGCCGGCCAGGGTGTGAAGGAGCAGGCATTCTTTTGGGCACCTATTCTAGCCCCTTCGTCATGCATTTAGGAGAGCCTGCCTGTCCCCTCGAGTCTTGAAATGTTGGGTATAGTTGGATGACTGATGACTTGCGCGGGTGACTTTGTTTAAAGTGAGGAAGTGTTGCGTAGTGTCAACCTCACTCTCTCGTCCGGACCCACCGTGTCCCAATTTTAGCAACACCCCTTCCCTCCATGAAAAAAAAGTCATTAACCTTAGTTATCGCGAATTATATTTTGCAAGCTATTGAACTCATGATTGAACCATACTTTCTTACAAACTTATAGAATTATTTGTAATATACTCTCAATACCAAATACGCTGAATAGGAAGCAGCCAGCTTGTTAGGAAGCAGCTGGAAATGGAAGCAGTCCACGAGTCATATAAGTGTAATACATATAAGAGATATATACTATGATCTTTTCAACGTTATATTTTACAGGCACATTGTGGTTGTGGTGCCCCAGCTAGTACTGTACTATTTTTGAAAGCACAGAACAAAGTTTCATTTAAAGAGCGTGCAAAGAAGCGTACCGAAACCCTTCATTTAACAGATGGTTTGAAAGCTTACGGTTCTGAAGAATGGTTTACTAAAAATGGTTTCACCAAAACGACCCACGAAGCTATTTGAAAAAAAAATGTTTTAACTATTTACCCTCATAATATTTACCCTCATTATTTTACGATTTTTAATTACAGCTTTTCGAATAATAAGGGGGATTATGACTAAACTTTCCAGGAACCTTCTATAGGTCAGGAGAAATGACCAAGTAAAATTTGATTTTTGCGACCCATTGTTTAGTTTTCTTGTGATCAATCGACCCATTGAGAAAGTCACACTGAACTTTATATAGCGGACTTTTGTAACAGAAAACCAAACAAAGTAATAATATTAAAGTAAAAATATAATCGCTGGACGTCCAGGTGTTTATGAGCCAGCCGGACATTTGATGTTTGCTTGGAACAGTAAGCTTGAATAACAAAAAAGGGTAATCCGGCAGAATGCCTTCTCCGAAAACGAAACAAGATAAAAAAAATAATAAAATATATATTGACGTTTTAGATCTAAAATAAATGAGCTTGACAGTAATTAGCTATTTGTAGAACAGCATGCTGACAGCCACGAGACAGGAATTAGCTATTTGTAGAACAGCATGCTGACAGCCAGGAGACAGTAATTAGCTATTTGTAGAACAGCATGCTGACAGCCACGAGACAGTAATTAGCTATTTGTAGAACAGCATGCTGACAGCCACGAGACAGGAATTAGCTAATTGTAGAACAGCATGCTGACAGCCACGAGACAGTAATTAGCTAATTGTAGAACAGCATGCTGACAGCCACGAGACAGGAATTAGCTAATTGTAGAACAGCATGCTGACAGCCACGAGACAGGAATTAGCTAATTGTAGAACAGCATGCTGACAGCCACGAGACAGTAATTAGCTAATTGTAGAACAGCATGCTGACAGCCACGAGACAGGAATTAGCTATTTGTAGAACAGCATGCTGACAGCCACGAGACAGGAATTAGCTAATTGTAGAACAGCATGCTGACAGCCACGAGACAGTAATTAGCTATTTGTAGAACAGCATGCTGACAGCCACGAGACAGGAATTAGCTAATTGTAGAACAGCATGCTGACAGCCACGAGACAGGAATTAGCTATTTGTAGAACAGCATGCTGACAGCCACGAGACAGGAATTAGCTATTTGTAGAACAGCATGCTGAAAGCCACGAGACCAGGAAGTAATCTTTATTAAATGATTTCTCAACATCTTTCTTTGTGTGTTCCATGAATGTAGGTGCTGGGCCACTTCTCAGATTGCAGTTTTCTATGAAATGTCTTAACATTAAAGAGTGAATGCATATGACGGAACCCAAACATCTCTTTTTCACGGGCCCCAAATGGTCCGCAGGTTAAAGAACCTGATTAAAGTACGCTTGTTAAATCAAAACTTGAGAGCTAATTGATCGTGTGATAGGTTAAGATGACATATAACTTAGAGTTAGTTACAGATAGGCCGACTCGAGGAGGATAGAAGTGCTACCTGGTCCACATTTAAATGCAGCGAGTAGGTTAAATGTCAACTAGTTCTATTTTTATATCGGTGTCTAGCGTCTCAATGTCTCCCGTCTCAATGTCTCCCGTCTCAATGTCTCGCGTCTCGGGGTCTCTAGTCTCAATGTCTCCCGTCTCAGTCTCCCATCTCGTTGTCTCCCGTCTCAATGTCTCCCGTCTCAATGTCTCCCGTCTCAATGTCTCCCGTCTCAATGTCTCGCGTCTCGGGGTCTCTAGTCTCAATGTCTCACGTCTCAGTCTCCCATCTCGTTGTCTCCCGTCTCAATGTCTCCCGTCTCGGGGTCTCTAGTCTCAATGTCTCCCGTCTCGTTGACTCCCAACTCAATGTCTCCCGCCTCGTTGTCTCCCTACTCAATGTCTCCCTTCTAAATGTCTCCCGTCTCAATGTCTCCCGTCTCATTGGCTCCAGTCTCAATGTCTCCGGTCTCAATGTCTCCCTACTCAATTTATCCCTTCTCAATGTCTCCCGTCTCAATGTCTCCCGTGTCGTTGTCTCCAGTCTCAATGTCTCCCATCTTAATGTCTCCCGTCTTAATTTCTTCCGACTCAATGTCTCCTGTCTCAATGTCACCCGTTTGAAGAAAGTCTCCAGACTGAAAGTCGCCTGTCTCAATGTCTCCTGACTAAATGTCTTACGTTTATTTTATCTCTCATCTCACTGTCTCCCGTGTCACTGTCTCCGGTGTCACTGTCTTCCTTCTCAATGTCTTACGACTCAATGTGTCCCGTCTCAATGTCTCCTTTCTCGTTGTCTCCCGTCTCGATGTCTCCCGTCTCGTTGTCTCCCGTCTAGTTGTCTCCCGGCTCCATGTCTCCCGTCCGTTGTCTGCCGTCTCAATGTCTCCTGTCTCGTTGTCTCCCGTATCAATATCTCACGTCTCGTTGTCTCCCGACTAATGTCTCCCGTCTCAATGTCTCCCGTCTCAATGTCTCCCGTCTCGTAGTCTCTTGTCTGAATGTGTCCCGTCTTGTTGTCTCCCGTCTCAATGTCTCCCGTCTCGTTGTCTCCAGTCTCAGTATCTCCCGTCTCGTTTTCTCCCATCTGGTTGTCTCCCGTCTAATATCTCCTTTCTCGTTGTCTCACATCTTAATGTCTCCCATCTCGTTGTGTCCCGTATCAGTGTCCCGTGTCAATGTCTCCCGTCTCGTTCTTTCCTATCAAAGAGCCTCCCATCTCGATGTCTCCCATCTCAATGCCTCCCGTCTCGGTATCTCGTCTCGGTGTCTTCAGTCACAATGTCTCCTATCTCGGTGTTTCCCATCTCGGTCCCCCCTTTCTCAATTTCTCCAATCTCAATGTCTCCCGTCTCAATGTTTCCCATCTCGTTGTCTCCAGTCTCAATGTCTCCCTCCTCAATGTCTTCCGTCTCAATGTCTTACGTCTCGATGTCTGCCGTCTTAATGTCTCCCGTCTCAATGCCCCCAGTCCCAAAATCTACCGTCTCAATGTCTCCCGTCTCAATGTCTCGCGTCTCGGGGTCTCTAGTCTCAATGTCTCCCGTCTCAGTCTCCCATCTCGTTGTCTCCCGTCTCAATGTCTCCCGTCTCAATGTCTCCCGTCTCAATGTCTCCCGTCTCAATGTCTCGCGTCTCGGGGTCTCTAGTCTCAATGTCTCACGTCTCAGTCTCCCATCTCGTTGTCTCCCGTCTCAATGTCTCCCGTCTCGGGGTCTCTAGTCTCAATGTCTCCCGTCTCGTTGACTCCCAACTCAATGTCTCCCGCCTCGTTGTCTCCCTACTCAATGTCTCCCTTCTAAATGTCTCCCGTCTCAATGTCTCCCGTCTCATTGGCTCCAGTCTCAATGTCTCCGGTCTCAATGTCTCCCTACTCAATTTATCCCTTCTCAATGTCTCCCGTCTCAATGTCTCCCGTGTCGTTGTCTCCAGTCTCAATGTCTCCCATCTTAATGTCTCCCGTCTTAATTTCTTCCGACTCAATGTCTCCTGTCTCAATGTCACCCGTTTGAAGAAAGTCTCCAGACTGAAAGTCGCCTGTCTCAATGTCTCCTGACTAAATGTCTTACGTTTATTTTATCTCTCATCTCACTGTCTCCCGTGTCACTGTCTCCGGTGTCACTGTCTTCCTTCTCAATGTCTTACGACTCAATGTGTCCCGTCTCAATGTCTCCTTTCTCGTTGTCTCCCGTCTCGATGTCTCCCGTCTCGTTGTCTCCCGTCTAGTTGTCTCCCGGCTCCATGTCTCCCGTCCGTTGTCTGCCGTCTCAATGTCTCCTGTCTCGTTGTCTCCCGTATCAATATCTCACGTCTCGTTGTCTCCCGACTAATGTCTCCCGTCTCAATGTCTCCCGTCTCAATGTCTCCCGTCTCGTAGTCTCTTGTCTGAATGTGTCCCGTCTTGTTGTCTCCCGTCTCAATGTCTCCCGTCTCGTTGTCTCCAGTCTCAGTATCTCCCGTCTCGTTTTCTCCCATCTGGTTGTCTCCCGTCTAATATCTCCTTTCTCGTTGTCTCACATCTTAATGTCTCCCATCTCGTTGTGTCCCGTATCAGTGTCCCGTGTCAATGTCTCCCGTCTCGTTCTTTCCTATCAAAGAGCCTCCCATCTCGATGTCTCCCATCTCAATGCCTCCCGTCTCGGTATCTCGTCTCGGTGTCTTCAGTCACAATGTCTCCTATCTCGGTGTTTCCCATCTCGGTCCCCCCTTTCTCAATTTCTCCAATCTCAATGTCTCCCGTCTCAATGTTCCCCGTCTCGTTGTCTCCAGTCTCAATGTCTCCCTCCTCAATGTCTTCCGTCTCAATGTCTTACGTCTCGATGTCTGCCGTCTTAATGTCTCCCGTCTCAATGCCCCCAGTCCCAAAATCTACCGACTCAATGTCTCCCGTCTCGTTGTCTCCCGTCTGAATGTCTCCAGACTCAATGTCTCCCGTCTCGATGTGTCTTGTCTCAATGTCTCCCGTCTTGTTCTCTCTGGTCTCAATGTCTCCCGTCTCGTTGTATCCGGTCTCAATGTCTCCCGTCTCGTTGCCTCCCGTCTTGGTGTGACTGTCTCGGTGTACCAACAAACAAAGCCATGTTTAATGAATGAGAACCCTCTGATTCACACCCAACCCCCCTCCCGTAAAATGACCAGCACCAAATTAATTTTACTGCTTCTGCTTTATGGGCACAAAGGTAAGAAGGTAACTCATCTTACAGAATTCATGGGCACAAGTTGTTAGCATAACAAAGGTAAGAAGGTAACTCATCTTACAAAATGTATAAGCCTAAATTGCTGGCATAACAAAGGTAAGAAGGGAGCTCATCTTACAGAATTTGTGGGCTCAAATTGCTAGCATTGCAAAGGTAAGGAGGTAATTCATCTTACAGAATTTATGGGCACACGTTCTTAGCATAACAAAGGTAAGAAGGTAACTCATGTTACAGAATTAAACACAACAACGTGAAATCAAAACTAAAAGCCATCGACTGAATTCGTTTATGTTCCCCAAACATAATGAAACTGATATCGCATCATTGTTTGCAACTTGGGATCATTTTTTATCTCGACTTGGTTTCTCCTACTGATGAACAGTATTATTATTATTATTATTATTATTATTATTACTATTAATATTATTATTATTATTACTATTATTATTATCATTAGTAGTAGTAGTAGTAGTAGTAGTATTGTTATTATTATTATTTTCTTTACAAATTTTCTTTCAAGTGAGACAACATCTCAAAACAGATCTTGCATCAGTAACAATGTAAGGTCATGGCATGACATGACGTTGAGGAATTGGGCTGCTGAAGTTGAAGTCTAAAACGATGGGGGGTGATTGGATTGCTCTGTTTAAATACATTCGCGGCATGACGTTTGGGCGGAGGGGGTGGGGGGAGATGGACAGACATCAAATAAATCCTGGCAACAGGTAGGAGCAGAGACGGACCAGAGTGTAAGCGTGGCGGTGAGGAAAGTTCAAATTGAATTGTTCGGCAGGTGTTAGTACAAGTCCTCGTATTCTGGGTGAGCACCTTTATTAGTTTACCTGGAAAAAAAACGACCTCCGACAGGTGAGCACTGTTGTGAGGCTAGCAGAATTTCGTGTTAAGGTGACTACCGTTTTCAAGGTTACCTGAATGCTGTATAAGGTTAGCACTGTTGGAAGACTACTTGAATGTTGTATAACGGGGGTAGTCTTGTGAGGCTATCTGAACTCTGTGTAAAGGTGAGTATTGTTGTAAGAGTACGAGTGAATCTTGTACATATGAGTTCTTTGAGTAAAGCACTCATCTGAACTTTGTGTAAAAGGGGAGCATTAGTTGCAGCTGAATGGTACCCGAATGTCGTGCAAAACTGAGCTAACTACATTCCTAGGTGACGTACACAGCATAGCATAAAGTGGTACAATTTTAAAAGTACTCTTTGTTTATAGCCCCTATTTCTTCCCTAAACTAAGTGAAGGTAAGCAAAACCAAACAAGGGCATTAACCTTAAGGTACGCAGATAGCATCAAAGGGCAATAACCTGAGGTGAGAATATCCAATCAAGTGAAATATTCATAAGTTGTACAGGCTCACTGAGGTCCAATCACCTTAAAGTAAGCAGAACCATTGATGGTCAATCCCCTTTAGATGAGCAGCTCGTTTGAGCCCCTAACACCTCAAGGTAAGCAGGCCACATTGAAGTCCAGCCACCTCAACGTGAGCCCCGTCGAATGTTTAGATACCCAAGATAACACGATTGTGGAGATGAATATCACAAACCTCTGATCCTGTGTTTGGACATGTAGGCGCCACGGAGTGGGGGCAAGTGCCAGAACAACACATAGTCGATGACATCAATCACGTTATTCTCATAGATTGTTCTTGCAATGAGTGCCACGCGGTGGTAATTACCTGTTCAAAATGAGCCGAGGTTAGCAATCTGATAGCGTTCTGTTCACTTATTGTAACGGGCACATGCGTCACACGGGCGTTCTGACATCATGTCTTGGTTACACATGGGGTTGAGCAACGCAAACATAACCGTTAGACCTTACCTGTTTCTATAATGAGGATACTTTTCTGTTACACGAAGTAACATTTTAGCTGATGTTTACTCAGTCTACAATCATGTGACCCAATACTCAGTGCACAATCATGTGAATCCATACTCAGTGTATAATCATATGACTCCATACTCAGTCTACAATCTTGTGACCCCATACCCAGTGTACTATCATGTGACTCCATAATCAGTGTGCAATCATGTGACGCCATACTCAGTGCACAACCATATGACTCCATACTCAGTGTACAATCATATGACGCCATACTCCGTGTACAACCACATGACTCCAGCTTATATAAAATAATAGTGGAGCCAGGTTTATATTTCTCTCCAACAGGGTGAACTCCAGAGATTTCAGGTTTTTGAATTCATCTCTATCTCTTTGTTGTTTCTTGTTATTGTTTTGTCTGCTGGAGAAGACTTTTAGCCAACATGTTCACATTTGATGTCCTGTCTTTTTCGT
Organism: Lymnaea stagnalis; assembly: GCA_964033795.1. Classification (NCBI taxonomy): domain Eukaryota; kingdom Metazoa; phylum Mollusca; class Gastropoda; family Lymnaeidae; genus Lymnaea; species Lymnaea stagnalis. The sequence continues at coordinate 90,994 of CAXITT010000045.1, read as the reverse complement.
TTCACACTTTCACAATCCTTGTTCTACCATGTTCCCCCAAAAAATGTTAATATGACCTCCATTTAAACTAGTGACGCCAAGTAGGTTTGGCGGGGGGGGGGGTTGAGGGGCAGAAGGAGCCGTTAAAATAAGACCCTATAACTATGTCCTATCTAGGAGGACACAAGAGATATGTCAATACATCTCTCTGTTAATTCACCATTCCTTAATCAGCCAAACTGTGTCACAGACGGAGTTACCCATTCTTAAATCAGCCAAACTGTCACAGACGGAGTTAACCCTTCTTTAATCAGCCAAACTGTGTCACAGACGGATTTAACCATTCTTTAATCAGCCAAACTGTGTCACAGACGGAGTTAACCATTCTTTAATCAGCCAAATTGTGTCACAGATTGAGTTAACCATTCTTTAATCAGCCAAACTGTGTCACAGACGGAGTTAACCATTCTTTAATCAGCCAAACTGTCACAGACGGAGTTAACCATTCTGTAATCAGCCAAACTGTTTCACAGACGGAGTTAACCATTCTTTAATCAGACAAACTGTGTCACAGACGGAGTTAACCATTCTGTAATCAGCCAAACTGTGTCACAGACGGAGTTAACCATTCTTTAATCAGCCAAACTGTGTCACAGACGGAGTTAACCATTCTGTAATCAGCCAAACTGTGTCACAGACGGAGTTAACCATTCTTTAATCAGCCAAACTGTGTCACAGACGGAGTTAACCATTCTTTAATCAGCCAAACTGTGTCACAGACGGAGTTAACCATTCTTTAATCAGCCAATCTGTGTCACAGACGGAGTTAACCATTCTGTAATAAGCCAAACTCTATCAGAGACGGAGTTAACCATTCTGTAATCAGCCAAACTGTGTCACAGACGGAGTTAACCATTCTTTAATCAGCCAAACTGTGTCACAGACGGAGTTAACCATTCTTTAATCAGCCAAACTGTGTCACAGATGGGGTTAACCTTTCTGTAATCAGCCAAACTGTGTCACAGACGGAGTTAACCATTCTGTAATCAGCCAAACTGTGTCACAGACGGAGTTAACCATTCTTTAATCAGACAAACTGTGTCACAGACGGAGTTAACCATTCTGTAATCAGCCAAACTGTGTCACAGACGGAGTTAACCATTCTTTAATCAGACAAACTGTCACAGACGGAGTTAACCATTCTGTAATCAGCCAAACTGTTTCACAGACGGAGTTAACCATTCTTTAATCAGACAAACTGTGTCACAGACGGAGTTAACCATGCTGTAATCAGCCAAACTGTGTCACAGACGGAGTTAACCATTCTTTAATCAGCCAAACTGTGTCACAGACGGAGTTAACCATTCTGTAATCAGCCAAACTGTGTCACAGACGGAGTTAACCATTCTTTAATCAGCCAAACTGTGTCACAGACGGAGTTAACCATTCTTTAATCAGCCAAACTGTGTCACAGACGGAGTTAACCATTCTTTAATCAGACAAACTGTGTCACAGACGGAGTTAACCATTCTTTAATTAGCCAAACTGTGTCTCAGACGGAGTTAACCATTCTGTAATCAGCCAAACTGTGTCACAGACGGAGTTAACCATTCTGTAATAAGCCAAACTCTATCAGAGACGGAGTTAACGATCGCATGATTTGAACTTTCCTTGCCACACAGCCACGTTATTTCGATCTCTGGGTCGCGCTGACAGTTACTTCCATTGCACGTTAGTTTTTTTTAATGACTGTGGCTAATAAGCATGGAGGTGATATACACGAAATACTACGGTTGCTGTTATATAAACATTTGTATGTTTTCCATGCATATTATTCAGCGATACACGAATAGAGTTATTGGAGTAGAGCCGAGCAGAGACCTCTGCTGAATGTGATCCATTAAACGGACCACCCAGGACGCCACGGTTTCAGACTGGGGGGACACAAGCGTGTCAGGGTAGAATTCTTGGCATAGTTCATGTAAGCACAGAAAGCGCAGCTTCTCAGAGCACTAAGATAGAGCACCCCCAAGGGGAAAAGGAGTGGGGCGACCCAGTCAACAAATGGTCACGTGTTTTGAAATTAACCATAAGATGATGTTTATCATGGGGACTGCCTTGACAAAATACAAAAATAAATAAACAAATATTTTGCAACATTATAAAAAAATTATTTAATTGACAATACATTTTTGGTGTGCGGAGGGGTAGGTGGGGCTGGTTGGTTGTGAGATGGGCGTAGGGATAGATGGTAAGGGGGGAGCTTAACGGTTAACAATGTTTATTAAACTAACCCAAAATGAGTATTTATGGTACAATATCGATGACGTCAGACTAGACTAAAAAAAACTGTACTTAATTGTTAGGTTCCCCCAGACAAAGCAACAAGTACATCGAGAGAATGAGAGAGAGAGAGTGAGAGAGAGAGAGATAGATAGAGAGAGTGAGAGAGAATAGAGAGAGTGAGGTTTTCTAGACTGTTGAACACATTATTAAAAAGAATTATTTTTTTTCATAGCCATCTTATTTGGGCCCAAAGCAGAGGAGCAATTGATCTTTTTGGGACCTAATAATATTACAGAATGATTTAGCTTGCTGCTCAAAATTCATTTTTTTTTTTGGTGGTGTTGTCAGAATCCAACTGCAACACCGGGAAGAAGTCGACTGACTTGTGTTGTTGTCAGAATCCAACTGCAACACAGGGAAGAAGTCGACTGACTTGTGTTGTTGTCAGAATCCAACTGCAACACCGGGAAGAAGTCGACTTACTTTTGTTATTTAGAGAGTGTCGGTGTCAAGAAAGGTTGGGGATTTGTGACGTAGGTGCTCGTGCGTTTTGTTTACAATGGGAACTGATAAGACTTTTTCTCCTCACTTCGCGGAGAGCTCAGCTGTAAAGTCGCTGGCTTTAATAAAGCTCATGCCATTGTCGGTGGGATGGAGCCCAACAAGTGGCGGCAACATGTAGGATCGATGGTGTGGAAAGGGGGGGGGGACGGCATGGGTGAAGAACCTGGGGTCTAGATCAGAAGAGGGAGGGAGGGATGGGTGTGATGGTACGGAGGTAGACGTTAGAGTGGGAGAAGGGTGTAGAGAATGGGATATAAATTAGAGTGGTCAAAAGTGTGTTTCAGACATAGGAGAGGGGTAATATGAGCGTGTCTTGGGGGAACGTGTCTTAGAGGTGTGAAGTGTTTTAGGTAAATGAATGAGGCGGTAAGGAAAATAGTATTAAGTGGCGTACGCAAAGACATAGGAGAGAGAGAGAGAGAGAGAGAGTAAGTTCAGTTGTGGGCTATGGTGCAGGAAAAAGGCCCCACAAGACTTTACCCATAATAAGAGCTTTACATGGGGTTGCCCATAATAGGAGTTTTACAAGGGGTTTCCCTCAATACGAGCTATACAAGGGGTTTCAACATAAAACGAGCTAATACAAGGGGTTTTCTATAATACCAAAAAATAAAAGGGGTTTCCCATAATAGAAGCTATAACAGGAGTTTCCCATACTACCAATAAATAAAAGGGGTTTCCCATAATAGAAGCTATAACAGGAGTTTCCCATACTACCAATAAATAAAAGGGGTTTCCCATAATAGAAGCTATAACAGGGGTTTCCCATTCTACCAATAAATAAAAGGGTTTTCCCATAATAGAAGCTATAACAGGAGTTTCCCATACTACCAATAAATAAAAGGGGTTTCCCATAATAGAAGCTATAACAGGAGTTTCCCATACTACCAATAAATAAAAGGGGTTTCCCATAATAGAAGCTATAACAGGAGTTTCCCATACTACCAATAAATAAAAGGGGTTTCCCATAATAGAAGCTATAACAGGGGTTTCCCATAATACCAATAAATAAAAGGGGTTTCCCATAATAGAAGCTATAACAGGAGTTTCCCATTCTACCAATAAATAAAAGGGGTTTCCCATAACATAAGCTAACAGGGGTTTCCCACAATACTTATCCTGCACAATAGCTGAGTTTATCTCTCAGCGACTTATCCTGCCCAACAGCTGAGTTTAGCTCTCAGCGACTTATCCTGCCCAATAGCTGAGTTTATCTCTCAGCGACTTATTCTGCCCAACAGCTGAGTTTATCTCTCAGCGACTTATCCTGCCCAATGCTGAGTTTATCTCTCAGGCACTTATCCTGCCCAATGCTGAGTTTATCTATCAGGGACTTATCCTGCCCAATAGCTGAGTTTATCTCTCAGCGACTTATCCTGCCCAATAGCTGAGTTTATCTCTCAGGGACTTATCCTGCCCAATGCTGAGTTTATCTTTTATTCTACGATCGGAAACTGAAGCCAACAAGTTTGCAAGTCATAAAAGAATACTTAAATCTTTAATACAGTTGCATCATTTCAGAAAGTACAACTTCTTAATGCTAGTTAAGCATGTGATTTCACTCTGATTGCACCACGATACGCCCCCCTCAAGCATTCTATACGCCCCCTGCATATCCTCGTAACGCCCTCTTGACACCCTCGACAGAATAAAGCATAAGATATTAAGTTGCCACTGACTGTCTTGATGTTCTAAAGTGTGCAAAAATGTTGATATTTTTCTCACTGCACATCAGAGGTAAAGACATATGTAACATAAAAAATTCTCTTGATGAAGTTTTGATTCCAGTCACTCAAATCAAATGTTGGCATCGGCAAGTTGCCTTTCTCTTACTGCTTGGAAGTAAATTGGGTCAGTGATATTGGTCTTTTAACTGTTTAGTCATATTGGTCTTTCAACTTTTAGTGATATTGGTCTTTTAGTTGTTTAGTGATATTGGTCTTTTAACTACTTAGTGATGTTAGTCTTTTAACTGTTTAGTGTTATTGGTGTTTTAACTCTTTAGTGATATTGGCCTTTTTACTATTAAGTGTTATTGGTCTTTTAACTGTTTTGTGATAGTGGTCTTTTAACTGTTTAGTGATATTGGTCTTTTAACTGTTTAGTTATATTGTTCTTTCAACTGTTTAGTGATATTGGTCTTTTACTTGTTTAGTGATATTGGTCTTTTAACTGTTAAGTGATATTGGCCTTTTTACTGTTCAGTGATATTGGTTTTTAAACTTTTTGTGATATTGATCTTTTAACTGTTTAGTTATATTGGTCTTTTAACTGTTTAGTGATATTGGTCCTTTAACTGTTTAGTGATTTTGGTCTTTTAACTGTTTAGTGATATTGGTCCTTTAACTGTTTAGTGATTTTGGTCTTTAAACTGTTTAGTGATATTGGTCTTTTAACTGTTTAGTGATATTGGTTTTTTAACTGTTTAGTGATATTGGTCTTTTAACTGTTTTATGATATTCGTCTTTTAACTGTTTAGTTTATATTGGTCTTTTAACTGTTAAGTGATATTTGTCTATTAACTGTTTAGTGATATTGGTCTTTTAACTTTTAGTGATATTGTTATTTTAATTACTTAGGGATATTGGTCTTTTAACTGTTTCGTGAAATTGGTCTTTCAACTTTTAGTGATATTGGTCTTTTAGTTGTTTAGTGATATTGGTCTTCTAACTACTTAGTGATGTTAGTCTTTTAACTGTTTAGAAATATTGGTGTTTTAACTCTTTAGTTATATTGGTCTTTTTACTGTTAAGTGTTATTGGTCTTTTTACTGTTAAGTGTTATTGGTCTTTTAACTACTTAGTAATATTAGTCTTTTTACTGTTTAGTGATATTTGTTTTTTAACTGTTTAGTGATATTGGTCTTTTAACTGTTTTGTGATATTCGTCTTTTAACTGTTTAGTTTATAATGGTCTTTTAACTGTTTAGTGATATTGGTCTTTTAACTGTTTAGTGATATTGGTCTTTTAACTTTTTGTGACATTGTTCTTTTAACTACTTAGTGATATTGGTCTTTCAACTGTTTCGTGAAATTGGTCTTTCAACTTTTAGTTATATTGGTATTTTAGTGGTTTTGTGATATTGGTCTTTTAACTACTTAGTGATATTAGTCTTTTTACTGTTTAGTGATATTTGTTTTTTAACTCTTTAGTGATATTGGTCTTTTAACTGTTAAGTTTTATTGGTCTTTTAACTGTTTTGTGATATTGGTCTTTTAACTGTTTAGTGATATTGGCTTTTATCTGTTTTGTGATATTTGTCTTTTAACTGTTTAGTTATATTGTTCTTTCAACTGTTTAGTTTATATTGGTCTTTTTCTTGTTTAGTGATATTGGTCTTTTAACTGTTCAGTGATATTGGTCTTTAAACTTTTAGTGATATTGTTCTTTTAACTGTTTAGTGAAATTGGTCTTTTTACTATTTAGTGATATTGGTCTTTTAACTTTTAGTGATATTGGTCTTTTAACTATTTAGTGATATTAGTCTTTTAACTATTTAGTGATATTAGTCTTTTAACTATTTAGTGATATTGGTCTTTTAACTATTTAGTGATATTGGTCTTTTAACTGTTTAGTGATATTGGTCTTTTAACTTTTAGTGATATTGGTCTTTTCACTGTTTAGTTATACTGGTTTTTCAAAATTTAGCAGTATTGTCGGTTCACCATTTCGTTATATAGGTCTTTTCACTGTTTAGTGATATTGGTCTTTTCACTGAGTACTGGAAGGAGGTTTAAATAAACTTGATTAAAGAATTGTGTTTAATTCTTGATTGAAGCGACTGATACACACACACACGCATACCCACATTCTTTCACACATATACACACACCCACATACGCATTCCACACTCATACACATACATACGCACACATACACACCCACACACACGCTTTCCCACACTCATACACACACATACACACACCCACACACATGCATTGTCACAATCATACACATACATACACACCCACACACCTACATACACGAATTCCTACACTCATACAGACACATGCATACACACACAAGCACACACACATACACAACAACACACTCATAAACACACATCCACACACACACACCCACACACTTACACACGCATACCCACACTCACTCACACACACGCATACCCACACAAACACACACAGCCACATACATAAACACACACACAGGCACACACACACACACAAACACACACTCAACCACACACACACGCATACCCACACTCATACAGACACATACATACACACACACGCACACACACACATACACAACAATATACAAAGCCACACACATAAACACACACACAGGCACACACACACACATGCACACACACAGGTACACACACATACATACACATACATACACACAGGCACACACACATACACACACACAGGCACACACACATGCACACACACACGCAAACACACGCATAAACACACACGTACGTACGCACGCACACATACACACCTTTCAACACAGCATTACAGAGTACACATTTACATGTTAAATAACATTTGTTTTAAAAACAAAACAATGAAAACAAAACAATGAAATGGAGGAGGCGAAAAAGTTGAGCAAGTAATAACTTAGGGAGTTGATAATTGTGATGTCGTATGCTGCATGAGCTCATCAGGACAAATCGAGCTACCACTGGCAGCTACATCTGCCACAATAGCAGCAATCGTTTAGAGCTAGCTACAAGACACGCCATGGGAAAAAGCTGGTTGAGTTGTTTTTTTTTTAATCTCTGAACATGTTACCAAAAACTCGTGTCGGCTTGAATACGAACGACACAGCTTCCTACGCCCCTGACAAATTGATGGAGATCTAACACAATGATGTATACGCCACAAGACTAAACACGCTGAATTATTGCATGTTATTTATGGGAGGGTGGGGGACAACTACAAAAGTGCTCCTCAAAATATGGGCCACCCGCGTGCTCAGCTTAGTAGGTGTTACTGAGTTGGTCCTACTGAGTTGGTCCTATTGAGTTGGTCCTACTGAGTTGGTCCTACTGAGTTGGTCCTAATGAGTTGGTAGTATTGAGTTGGTTGTATTGAGTGGGTCCTATTGAGTTGGTCCTATTGAGTTGGTCATATTGAGTTGGTCCAATTGAGTTGGTCCTATTGAGTTGGTCCAGTTGAGTTCGTCCTATTGAGTTGGTCCTATTGATTTGGTGCAAAATTAACATTCATTTATTCTTTTTAACAAAATCACCACCTCTGACCTCTATTTGACCTCTACCTTTGTCCTGTATCTTTGCTACATCAGGCATAAAAAAATCAGGTGGTGTTGTCTGAATGGAGAAGTGTATCAAGGACTGAAATATACTGTTAAGTAGCAAGTTTCGTTTCCAATTTTAATTTTTCAAATATCAAGTTTTAATTTAGGTGTGGACATTAATGCTCAGAACAACTGATAACAACTAATCACAGCCCCCCCCCCCCCGGTCCCCAGGTTTCCCCCCATGAACAGCTGCAGGAATGATGTAGAGCTCATGTCACAGGATGTCAAACAAAAGTGTTACTGTTAAGGAGCAAGTTTCGTTTTCAATTTTAATTTTTCAAATATCAAGTTTTAATTTAGGTGTGGACATTAATGCTCAGAACAACTGATAACAACTAATCACCGCCCCCCCCCCCGGTCCCCAGGTTTCCCCCCATGAACAGCTGCAGGAATGATGTAGAGCTCATGTCACAGGATGTCAAACAAAAGTGCTGACGTCATAATGTTCATCTTATTTTTTTTTGTGTTAGGTCTTGGCTCAGGTCGATACACAAAGCACAACACAAAGATCCTGTTATCTTACATTGCTGAGAATGTTTCCGTGCGTCTCTAGTGCGGCAGGCTTGAAACAAAACGTAATTGTATTGGCCAAGCGATGCCGTTTTTTGTTTTTTTGGGTAAAAATTTGTTTACGTTAAACGGTAGATTAATCTATGCCTGACTTCAGTGCTGAGTTGTTGTTGTTTGTCTCTATTGGTCTTGTTGTGGAGAAGATGTACTTTCAAAACTCGGATTAAAAAATAAAAAAAAAATCATAGTCTGTAGTTATAGTGAAAATGTATGTCTTACGTAAATGGGGATTAGCCAGTTTTAAGCCAATAGATACGCTCATTAGGGATTTAGTAAGTTGTATCCTTCGTACCTGACTCATGGCTTCTTTAGATACATTTATTAGGGATATAATAAGTTGTATCATCTACAGATTATCTATTTAAATTAATTAATTTATCTTAAGGGTATTGTTCTTACCTTTCACATTGGTCACCTTTCTCCTTAGTCACCTTTCACCTTGGTCAGCTTTAATTTTGATCACCTTTCACCTTAGACACCTTTCTCCTTAGTCACATATCTCCCTGGTCAAATTTCTCTTTAGTCACCTTACTCACCTGTGTTCAAAATATTCTACATTACCCTAGTACTGACCACAATCACTGGGTTGAAATCTCCCATTAAAAAAAAAACTAACAAACTTAATTTCTTCTCCTCACCTCTCAACACTAAACTCTTTACATTCACCTCTCCACGCTCAACTCTCTACACTCACCTTTCTACACTCCCCTCTCTACACTCACCGCTCTTTAGTTACCTCTCTGCACTCCTCTCATCACCTCAACAAACTGTCAATGGTTTATTGTACCCCTCCTTCTCATAGTGACTCAACTCAATGGACCAATATATATATATATATATATATATATATTGTTCTATTAAAAACCTGCTCATGAATGAGTAGAGCCTCTTTTATCGAACGTCACCTTTTCAACACTTCAGATCTAACTAAACATACGTTAAACACACACCATTTCATTAGAGGAAAGTTGATCTGAAACAGCTTCCATCTTATAATAAAGCTTAATTTTTTTAATACACAAATCAGAAGCATACGGGTTTAGCTTATGTTATTAATGTATTATTTTGTTATGTTATCGATGTATTATTTTGTTATGTTATCGATGTATTGTTTTGTTATGTTATTGATGTATTATTTTGTTATGTTATCGATGTATTATTTTGTTATGTTATCGATGTATTACTTTGTTATGCTATTGATGTATTATTTTGTTATGTTATCGATGTATTGTTTTGTTATGTTATTGATGTATTATTTTGTTATGTTAACGATGTATTATTTTGTTATGTTATCGATGTATTATTTTGTTATGTTATCGATGTATTATTTTGTTATGTTATCGATGTATTATTTTGTTATGTTATTGATGTATTATTTTGTTATGTTATCGATGTATTATTTTGTTATGTTATCGATGTATTATTTTGTTATGTTATCGATGTATTATTTTGTTATGTTATCGATGTATTATTTTGTTATGTTATCGATGTATTGTTTTGTTATGTTATTGATGTATTATTTTGTTATGTTATCGATGTATTATTTTGTTATGTTATCGATGTATTATTTTGTTATGTTATCGATGTATTTTTTTGTCATGTTAGTGATGCATTGTTTTGTTATGTTATTGATGTATTATTATATCATGTAAGTTATGTATTATTTTGTTATGTTAGTGATGTATTATTGTGTTATGTTATTGATGCATTGTTTTGTTATGTTATTGATGTATTGTTTTGTTATGTTATTAATGTATTGTTTTGTTATGTTATTAATGTATTGTTTTGTTATGTTATTAATGTATTGTTTTGTTATGTTATTAATGTATTGTTTTGAGTTTACTCACCTTGTGGAATATTGATTATATGTTTACAAGCAGGTCTGATTCCGAGGAAAGCATTGAATAACAATACGATTGGAGTGGGCGACATTTTGACGGATAGCTTTGTTATTTGGTAGGTGATAAGTCGAATGGACTGAAAGATTCATCAAGGCATACCTACAAAAATAGTGAAAACATAGCCGGTGGGGGCATTGGTTTGCAAATGAATGTCAGCATATGGATTAACGAGTGGATGGCCATGCGGTGGAAACTAATAATCTTCACAAAAGCGAGATAACTGTTCCCATGCATGTTCCTTTCACCTGCCAAACCTAGTGTAGGTATTGTTCACAAGGTGAGCAGATCTATCTATGCAAGCACACGTTTTACTGCATAACTCGTTCTTACCTTCCCAGCCCACTCAGGCCGGGGCGATGTGAGAGCTACGCGCAGTCTTGGATATAATTGGATTCTCACCTCTCAGTACCTTCCAAACAATCCGTTTTCTTATAGTTGGACCAAACTCGGTTTAATTTTATTCTTACGTCAACAAAACTCTTGGATTAACACACATGTAACTCCATGGGGACGCGAATGGCAGCCAGCAGTGATATAGTTTCTTGTTAAATAAAATGTTCATTTTCATGATTCTTTATTAGTTAACTGCTGGTGGCGTTTATTTATCGTGGATAAGTTAATATATTTGTAGATCTGTTCAGGGAGTCTCAATCCGATGTAATAACGACACGCTTAGGTAATCACATTACGGAGTAAGTCATGATCAACCATTTCAGTCTTGAGTCCGTCATTAAATGTGGTGACAGTTTGTGACGATTGGATTAGGGCTCCATGCTGTGACAGTCTGAGACAATTCTAGCGGAAACATGGGTAAACTCATGTTGTTTGAGATTAGCTTTGACCCCAGCAAGGCCGTGTTCATCGCTGGGACAATCGTCCGAGGAACGGTCAAGCTCGAGCTGAGGGATGCCATGAAAATGAGAGGTAAGGCTGAGATATTGTAGTGCCCTATGAGAGGTAGGGTCACCTATTGTAGTGCCCTATGAGAGGTAGGGTCACCTTTTGTAGTGCCCTATGAGAGGTAGGGCCAGGCGTGGTTTAACCATGATTAGGCGAACTAGGCGGCCGCCTAGGGCAGCAAATTTTTAGGGGGCGGCCCTATTAATTAAATAATTAGTTACCGTGTGCGTGGGGGGCGCATTGCGACAGGTTCGCCTAGGGTGCCAAATACTCTGGCCACATATTTTAGTGCCCTATGAGAGGTAGGGCTCGGATATTGTAGTGCCCTACGAGAGGTATGGCTCGGATATTGTAGTATCCTTTGAGTGGTAGGACTCAGATATTGCAGTGTGCTTTTTGATCATCTCCTTCTTGATTATCTGTAGATAATTATTTGTATTGTTAATTTTAGTGTATGGTCATGGTAATCCATTGAAATTATTAAGTCTTATTCTTATTATTTAAAAAACTATAGCAACCTAGCGTTAGTTCTCTACAGCAATTAATACAAATTTTTTTCAATTTTATTTCAGTTTATAAAACGTAGGCTTATTCCCCCTTTTTTCCCTGGCATAGACGATACCACTTTTTCGATTACTTCTTTCCTTCCACTCTCTATCACCTATTTGACATGTCAAATTAACATCTGATTTCTTCATTTCAAAAATGCTTGTGCTTTGTTTCAATTAAAGCAACGTGTGCGAGTCAGGGCCGTCTGACCCCGCCCCCCCCCAGACCCCCCTGTGAAGACACACCGGATGTTAGTCATAAACTTTCTTAAAATAACAGTAAATCATTAAAAAAAAAGAAAAGAAAACACGATATTTGCAAAAGATGATTTTAATATTTCATTATCGACCTCATGACATTTCTTCTTGTTGACCTCGACTTCCTTCTTTATCAACACCTGCCCAATGTTATAAATGTATCGCATTTTAAGAATCAACCAGAGAACGTTAAAATAAAACAATCTACACTCTTTTTTTTTTTTTTTTTTAATTGATGAGAAGCTCTAAGTCAATCGCTAGACATACTCCAAAAGGTCAAACTCAAAACAACGCGAAATTAAAAACAAATGACTTTAGAAACAATATTATTCAATTACATTGGGACCAAAAAA
>CAXITT010000045.1:58448-78002 GCA_964033795.1 Lymnaea stagnalis | reverse complement strand
TTTTTTTCTTGGAAGGGTGATGTTAATTTTTCCCCCCCCCCCCCCCGGTTGCATTAATCCTAGTGACGCCCCTGTTATGAAGTAGGCCTTTCTAATCCTTGATTCTAATAGGACGTGTAACATAATGGCTCAGATTTTCACTGACTATTTATTACTTTAAGGTTACATAACATATCTACGCATGCCGTGTATGAGTGACGTCATTCCAAATAAAATGTTGAAATGTCTATGTTATGTTATCTCGTGTACCGAAACTCTGGTATTCGTCTTCATTTAAGACCACGTCTTGGCTGAGCTTTTTATCAGCCCCGGTGGCACTATCGGTTAGCGCGCCGTACTTATAGACAGTACCTTCCCCATGTGGCCATGGGATAAGATATGCGGAGGTTGTGAGTTCGATCCTCACCCGGGGCAGGTTTTTTAATATTTTTATTTTTAAAAAATGTCTTTTATTATTTTTGTAACATATTTTTTTTGGAAGTATTTTCGAGTCGACTGAGATAACTAGATTAAGATAACTGAGAGTGTTGAATGTTAGAAAATTGAATATTAGAATGAGCTGAGCCGTAAGGTCGTCTTAAGACGAAATGTAAAATAAAGAATACGTCACGTTTATGATAAAAATTTATCTATAGTATATCGCAAACAGTCAAAAGAGATCCATGAAAAGGGGCACCCGAAAGATGCAGTCATCACTTTTTAGTACAGTGTACCGCTGAACTCATAGCAGCAACCAAAACGATTTCGTCCATTCAAAACCATCCTACATTATCTACCACACGATTGTGTGTCACATTTAAGAGAAAAAAGATAAATAAAGTCATCGAATTGATTTGAAACATTTATTTTGGATTGGACCTGCTAACAATGAATGATTACTTCTGCCATCGGCCTCCATTCTAAGACGTGGGTGTCTGGGCGTTCAAACACTCGTCTCCACAAGCGATTACGAATGTTGATTTTTTAAAAAAAAGAAAGAAAATGTAAACGAAGAACTTGAATAAACAACACAGGAATTGGCGTGTTGGAATGTGATCACGAGAGATACAGAGATTTGAACAGCGTGTGTAGCTCATATACAGGGATCTGATCGTCTTGGCTCCTCATTAAGCGGTGGGATCGGTTCGTGGAGCTGATTAGTGCAACTTTTACATTTATGTTTTGAAAACTTTATATTTATGTTATATTTATGTTACAGTTATGTTATATTTATGTTATATTTGTTATATTTATGCTATACTTATGCTACAGTTATGTTATATTTATGTTATATTTGTTATATTTATGCTATACTTATGCTACAGTTATGTTATATTTATGTTATATTTGTTATATTTATGTTATACTTATGTTATATTTATGTTATATTTGTTATATTTATGTTATACTTATGTTACATTTATGTTATATTTATGTTATATTTGTTATATTTATGTTATACTTATGTTATATTTATGTTATATTTGTTATATTTATCTTATACTTATGTTACAGTTATGTTATATTTATGTTATATTTGTTATATTTATGTTATACTTATGTTATATTTATGTTATATTTGTTATATTTATGTTATACTTATGTTATACTTATGTTACATTTACGTGAGAGGCGATTAAACGTGTGTAGATTTGTTTAAAAATTAAATATCACGATGAATTAAAATACTTATAGTTATCTTAAACCAGTTATCTTAAACCAGTTATCTTAAACCAGTTATCTTAAACTAGTTAACCATTTGATTACCTTCTTAATTATGTTATAAAATGTATTAGTGAAGACTAATATATTCAAGGACACGAAGTTAGTGGACGCAGGAAAAGGTAAGTCAATATATCTGGAAGCAACATCGTTTAAGGCAGCCATTAAAATAACGCGATACCAACGAGTCTTAATGAACTTTTAAACCATCGGACGATAAATGATCCAACTATTTTCCATTTGTAAATAGAGCAGACACGATAACGATACATCTGTTATAAATAGCCAGCAACAGACACGGCAGAGATATATCTGTTAGAGATAGCCATCAAATATTTAGAAGTATTATTTCATTCCTGTGTTACTCGATTCTAACAAGTTTTCAGGCTAGAGAAATGATGGACGAATTGTTTACCAATTTCTCGACAATATACTATTTAAGTTATGTGGAGTTTTATTGTGAGGGTTTTAAAAACATTTTTGAGGCAGTTATTGGGATATGACGTTCAAATACACCTTTAAAACAGTTATTGGGATATGACGTTCAAATACACCTTTGAAACAGTTATTTGGATATGAAGTTTGATTACATCTTTGAAACAGTTGTTGGGATATGACGTTCAAATACACCTTTGAAACAGTTATTTGGATATGACGTTTGATTACATCTTTGAAACAGTTATTGGGATATGACGTTCAAATACACCTTTGAAACAGTTATTGGGATATGACGTTCAAATACACCTTTGAAACAGTTATTTGGATATGACGTTTGATTACATCTTTGAAACAGTTATTGGGATATGACGTTCAAATACACCTTTGAAACAGTTATTTGGATATGACGTTTGATTACATCTTTGAAACAGTTATTGGGATATGACGTTCAAATACACCTTTGAAACAGTTATTTGGATATGACGTTTGATTACATCTTTGAAACAGTTATTGGGATATGACGTTCAAATACACCTTTGAAACAGTTATTGGGATATGACGTTCAAATACACCTTTGAAACAGTTATTTGGATATGACGTTTGATTACATCTTTGAAACAGTTATTTCGATATGACGTTCAAATACACCTTTGAAACAGTTATTTGGATATGACGTTTGATTACATCTTTGAAACAGTTATTGGGATATGACGTTCAAATACACCTTTGAAACAGTTATTGGGATATGACGTTCAAATACACCTTTGAAACAGTTATTTGAATATGACGTTTGATTACATCTTTGAAACAGTTATTGGGATATGACGTTTGATTACATCTTTGAAACAGTTATTGGGATCTGACGTTTGATTACATCTTTGAAACAGCTATTTGGATATGACGTTTTATTACATCTTTGAAACAGCTATTTGGATATGACGTTTGATTACACCTTTGAAACAGTTATTGGGATATGACGTTTGATTACATTTTTGAAACAGTTATTGGGATATGACGTTTGATTACATCTTTGAAACCGTTATTGGGATACGACGTTCAAATACACCTTTGAAACAGTTATTGGGATATGACGTTCAAATACACCTTTGAAACAGTTATTGGGATATGACGTTCAAATACACCTTTGAAACAGTTATTGGGATATGACGTTTGATTACACCTTTGAAACAGTTATTGGGATATGACGTTTGATTACATCTTTCAAACAGTTATTGGGATATGACGTTCAAATACATCTTTGAAGCAGCTATTTGGATATGACGTTCAAATACACCTTTGAAACAGTTATTGGGATATGACGTTTGATTACATCTTTGAAACAGTTATTGGGATATGACGTTTGATTACATCTTTGAAACAGTTATTGGGATCTGACGTTTGATTACATCTTTGAAACAGCTATTTGGATATGACGTTTGATTACATCTTTGAAACAGCTATTTGGATATGACGTTTGATTACACCTTTGAAACAGTTATTGGGATATGATGTTTGATTACATCTTTGAAACAGTTATTGGGATATGACGTTCAAATACATCTTTGAAGCAGCTATTTGGATAAGACGTTCAAATACACCTTTGAAACAGTTATTGGGATATGACGTTTGATTACATCTTTGAAACAGTTTTTGGGATCTGACGTTTGATTACACCTTTGAAACAGTTATTGGGATATGACGTTTGATTACATCTTTGAAACAGTTATTGGGATATGACGTTCAAATACATCTTTGAAGCAGCTATTTGGATATGACGTTCAAATACACCTTTGAAACAGTTATTGGGATATGACGTTTGATGACATCTTTGAAACAGTTATTGGGATATGACGTTGAAATACACCTTTGAAACAGTTATTGGGATATGACGTTTGATTACATCTTTGAAACAGTTATTTGGATATGACGTTGATTACATCTTTGAAACAGTTATTTGGATATGACGTTTGATTACATCTTTGAAACAGTTATTTGGATATGACGTTTGATTACATCTTTGAAACAGTTATTGGGATATGACGTTTGATTACATCTTTGAAACAGTTAGTTGGTTATGACATTTGATTACATCTTTGATTACACCTTTGAAAAAGTTTTTTGGATATGACGTTTGATTACACCTTTGAAACAGCTATTTGGATATGACGTTTGATTACACCTTTGAAACAGCTATTTGGATATGACGTTTGATTACATCTTTGAAACAGTTATTTGGATATGACGTTTGATTACACCTTTGAAACAGCTATTTGGATATGACGTTTGATTACACCTTTGAAACAGTTATTTGGATATGACGTTTGATTACACCTTTGAAACAGCTATTTGGATATGACGTTTGATTACATCTTTGAAACAGTTATTTGGATATGACGTTTGATTACACCTTTGAAACAGTTATTTGGATATGACGTTTGATTACACCTTTGAAACAGCTATTTGGATATGACGTTTGATTACACCTTTGAAACAGCTATTTGGATATGACGTTTGATTACACCTTTGAAACAGTTATTTGGATATGACGTTTGATTACACCTTTGAAACAGCTATTTAGATATGACGTTTGATTACACCTTTGAAACAGTTATTTGGATATGACGTTTGATTACATTTTTGAAACAGTTATTTGGATATGACGTTTGATTACACCTTTGAAACAGATATTTTGATATGACGTTTGATTACATCTTTGAAACAGTTATTTGGATATGACGTTTGATTACACATTTGAAACAGTTATTTGGATATGACGTTTGATTACACCTTTGAAACAGCTATTTGGATATGACGTTTGATTACACCTTTGAAACAGCTATTTGGATATGACGTTTGATTACACCTTTGATTACACCTTTGAAACAGTTATTTGGATATGACGTTTGATTACATCTTTGAAACAGCTATTTGGATTTGACGTTTGATTACATCTTTGAAACAGTTATTTGGATATGACGTTAAAATACACATTTGAAACAGCTATTTGGATATGACGTTTAAATACATCTTTGAAATAAATCTTTGAAACAGTTTGTAGGAGATGGCGTTAAAATACATCTTTGAGAAAGTTTGTAGGATATGGCTTTTAAACACATTATTTGAGACAGTTTGTAAGAAGATGTTTTTTTAATACATCTGTGATACATTGATGAAACTTTACGCTTAAAACATATGTTTATCTCCAGACGTCTTTTTCTTTTGTACCAATAATTAAGTTTCCGTTCTAGCACAACTCAACAATATCATGTGACGATACAAACCTGGAGTTTACACTAAAAATGTTAGAATACATTTCTAAAATACATGGCCAAAATAGTTTTATTCTTTCAAGCAAGAAAAAATGAACACACAAAATTATAAAGACATACAAATTTTGACGTCAGAAAATATTGAAGTCAGAAAATATTGAAGTCAGAGTATATTGAAGTGAAACAAAATTTAAGTCAGAAAATATTGAAGTCAGAAAATATTGAAGTCAGAAAACATTGAAGTCAGAAAATGAACACTAATAAAAATTATGTGAGAAAAAGAATGTCGGAAGATTGGTGGGATATCAATTATCATAGGATGAAAAGAGTTTGAATGGATTACACTTCTATTTTTGAGAAACCAAAGCTGGCTGAAATGTAGGCCAGTCATCCTTTATTAAACTAGAAACTAATTTTTTTGGCCAGTGGACAGCTTCTAAACTTACCAGGACATAAACATGATCAAACTATAAAATAACTTTGAACATTTAAACACCGTGCACCTTGGCAATTTTGGTCGTGTATTATTTTTTATCATTCAACGGTTGAGATTATAAGTTCTATTGTTTTTCATCTCTTACAACTAGTTGCTTACATGCTGGTGAGATAGATACATTCAGCTCGCAACAGTTTATGGTGTACCCATGGTTCGCTTTGTCCCAACAGTTTATAGTGTACCCATGATTCGCTTTGTCCCAACAGTTTATAGTGTACCCATGGTTCACTTTATCCCAACAGTTTATAGTGTACCCATGGTTCGCTTTATCCCAACAATTTATAGTGTAACCATGGTTCGCTTTATCCCAACAGTTTATAGTGTAACCATGGTTCGCTTTATCCCAACAGTTTATAGTGTACCCATGGTTCGCTTTATCCCAACAGTTTATAGTGTACCCATGGTTCGCTTTATCCCAACAGTTTATAGTGTAACCATGGTTCGCTTTATCCCAACAGTTTATAGTGTACCCATGGTTCGCTTTATCCCAACAGTTTATAGTGTACCCATGGTTCGCTTTATCCCAACAGTTTATAGTGTACCCATGGTTCGCTTTATCCCAACAGTTTATAGTGTACCCATGGTTCGCTTTATCCCAACAGTTTATAGTGTACCCATGGTTCGCTTTATCCCAACAGTTTATAGTGTACCCATGGTTCGCTTTATCCCAACAGTTTATAGTGTACCCATGGTTCGCTTTATCCCAACAGTTTATAGTGTAACCATGGTTCACTTTAACCCAACAGTTTATAGTGTACCCATGGTTCGCTTTATCCCAACAGTTTATAGTGTACCCATGGTTCACTTTAACCCAACAGTTTATAGTGTACCCATGGTTCGCTTTATCCCAACAGTTTATAGTGTACCCATGGTTCACTTTAACCCAACAGTTTATAGTGTACCTATGGTTCGCTTTATCCCAACAGTTTATAGTGTACCCATGGTTCGCTTTATCCCACCAGTTTATAGTGTACCCATGGTTCGCTTTATCCCACCAGTTTATAGTGTACCCATGGTTCGCTTTATCCCAAAAGTTTATACTGTACCTATGGTTCGCTTTATCCCGACAGTTTATAGTGTACCCATGGTTCGCTTTATCCCAAAAGTTTATACTGTACCTATGGTTCGCTTTATCCCGACAGTTTATAGTGTACCCATGGTACGCTTTATCCCAACAGTTTTCATCTATCAAAGGGCAAAGAGAAATAGAGAAAATGGTGTAGTTTCGTGTGAGTGGTTTCGAACAGTTTACCTGGCTCCTCTCGTGTACAGGTGTCTCTATCCCAAGCTGTACCCAGACAGGTGGAACGACTCCGTTAAGGAAGCAAAAGCCGGTGGCAGCTAGTGTTGTATTTTACGTTTTGTTGCCGTAACATAAACAAAACGAGGACATAAAAATATGACTTTAAAATATGACATAAAAAGAGGGCATACAAATAGGACATAAAAGGGGACATAAAATAGGACATAAAAAGAGGACACAAAATAGGACATAAAAAGGGGCCCTACCATGTTTTATATCGTCAGGCCATAGCTGTAAGCTCGGGTCAAACTAAAATCATTAACTTTTTTTTGTATGGCTGTCTTGTTTCAATAGTTTATTGACGGAATGTTCAATAATTCCAGTTGTTTTTGTGTGTGCGTGTGTGAAGTTTGGGATGGTGTGTGGGTATAAAATACCAGGAGCAGGAATTGAATAAGATCCGTGCGTGGACACTGAAATAGGATCTGGTTTTCATCCATGTCAGGAACTGACCAGTGATGAACGAGCAGGGAATCACGCCCTTGCTACAACGTCACATCTTTATCATAAATTGTTTTAGAACTCTGGGACATAACACACAATGGCGTAGGCAGGGGCATGTATCCATGTCAGGAACTGACCAGTGATGAACGAGCAGGGAATCACGCCCTTGCTACAACGTCACATCTTTATCATAAATTGTTTTAGAACTCTGGGACATAACACACAATGGCGTAGGCAGGGGCATGGCGGGGGGGGGGGAGTTACGCCCCTGGTGGATTTTTTTAAATTTCAGTTTATAGAGGGGCGGAATTCTCGGGGGTCGGGGAAGGGGGGTGTGCGATATAAGTCAATAATACGTCATTCAATAATACATCAGTCAATAATACATCAGTCAATAATACACCAGTCAATAATACATCAGTCAATAATACATCATTCAATAATACACCAGTCAATAATACATCAGTCAATAATACACCAGTCAATAATACATCAGTCAATAATACATCAGTCAATAATACACCAGTCAATAATACATCAGTCAATAATACATCAGTCAATAATACACAAGTCAATAATACATCAGTCAATAATACATCAGTCAATAATACACCAGTCAATAATACATCAGTCAATAATACACCAGTCAAAAATACATCAGTCAATAATACATCAGTCAATAATACACCAGTCAATAATACATCAGTCAATAATACACCAGTCAATAATACACCAGTCAATAATACACCAGTCAATAATACATCATTCAATAATACATCAGTCAATAATACACCAGTCAATAATACATCAGTCAATAATACATCAGTCAATAATACATCAGTCAATAATACACCAGTCAATAATAAAGCAGTCAATAATACATCAGTCAATAATACATTTGTCAATGATGCATAAATCAATTATATATTAGCCGTATATTAGTAAACCGATGATAACTTATTCAAGATATTTAGTCTGACCCCGAGCTGCCGCCTTTGTGGACAGGCACCGGAGACAGTAGAGCACCTTCTAGCCGGGTGCCCAACATTAGCGACTGGCGTGACTGGGGTGCTCCCAGCCAACCACGTCGAGAGCCTGTTGTACGGGTCTGCCCAGCAGATGAGGCAGGCCTGTTCCATACTTGCCGGGGCCATTAAAGAGCAATAGCTCGGTCCCATACAGTGAATGAAATATTTCAGTGGTCAGACCACCTTTGTGTATGTTCAGTGTGTGCTAGAATCTACATCGCATCACCTAATATTTGAAGAGATGGTATACACACGTTTGATAACCTACACGACGTACAGCCCATATTAAGGGCAGACCACTTACCAACATCACCCCCAGAGCCGACATACAGCTCACCCTGACAGCTGATCCCACACAAAAACCCGGGTGGCATGATCCTAGCTCTTCAGTGTAACATTTTCTGACACTCTCAGCCACAGTACGCGAACTCTGTAACCACATTTTTTGAGCTTATCTCCAAGAATAAACAATGACGCCAATTTTATTTATTTTTTAAAATTACCTTTAGATAGAGATTGTGATTGGAGAACAGACGCAACAGACAAAATATGAATCACTTATATTTTGCTTGTGTTGTGACTGATTCCATTTCCGGGATGCCTGCAAAATATAATTTCCGTTAACTAAGCTAAATGATATTTGTTTTAATAATGCCTTTGTGTTTAGTGTTTAATTTTTTTTCTTGGGAAAATGAAATCGTCTCAATTTAGAGATGGTTTAATAAAATTTTCAGTTTCAAAGTGGTTGGGATATCAGAATATTAATTTAGTAGCTGGGCGTAAAATAAAAAAAAAGTGTGCAGTGGCGTACTCATTACTACTTTCTGTCTCACAACTCTATCTGGCTCATAGTTATAACTACTTTCTGTCTCACAACTCTATCTGGCTCATAGTTATAACTACTTTCTGTCTCACAACTCTATCTGGCTCATAGTTATAACTACTTTCTGTCTCACAACTCTATCTGGCTCATACTCATAACTACTTTCTGTCTCACAACTCTATCTGGCTCATAGTTATAACTACTTTCTGTCTCACAACTCTATCTGGCTCATAGTTATAACTACTTTCTGTCTCACAACTCTATCTGGCTCATACTCATAACTACTTTCTGTCTCACAACGCTATCAGGCTCATACTCACAGCTACTTTCTGTCTCACAACGCTATCAGGCTCATACTCATAACTACTTTCTGTCTCACAACTCTATCTGGCTCATAGTTATAACTACTTTCAGTCTAACAACGCTGTCAGGCTCATACTCCTAACTACTTTCTGTCTCACAACGCTATCAGGCCCATACTCATAACAACTTTCTGTCTCACAACGCTACCAGGCTCATACTCATAACTACTTTCTGTCTCACAACGCTATCAGGCTCATACTCATAACTACTTTCTGTCTCACAACGCTACCAGGCTCATACTCATAACTACTTTCTGTCTCACAACGCTATCAGGCTCATACTCATAACTACTTTCTGTCTCACAACGCTACCACGCTCATACTCATAGCTACTTTCTGTCTCACAATGCTATCAGGCTAATATTCATAACTACTTTCTGTCGCACAACACTATCAGGCTCATACTCATAACTACTTTCTGTCTCACAACTCTATATGGCTCATACTCATAATTACTTTCTGTCTCACAACTCTATATGGCTCATACTCATAATTACTTTCTGTCGCACAATGCTATCAGGCTCATACTCATAACTACTTTCTGTCTCACAACTCTATATGGCTCATACTCATAACTACTTTCTGTCGCACAATGCTATCAGGCTCATACTCATAACTACTTTCTGTCTCACAACTCTATCAGACTCATACTCATAACTACTTTCTGTCTCACAACTCTATATGGCTCATACTCATAACTACTTTCTGTCGCACAATGCTATCAGGCTCATACTCATAACTACTTTCTGTCTCACAACTCTATATGGCTCATACTCATAACTACTTTCTGTCGCACAATGCTATCAGACTCATACTCATAACTACTTTCTGTCTCACAGCTCTATCAGACTCATACTCATAACTACTTTCTGTCTCACAACTCTATATGGCTCATACTCATAACTACTTTCTTTCTCACAACGCTATCAGGCTCATACTCATAACTATTTTCAGTCCAGCTTGATAAAGTTCATTTTTAAAAAAAAATTTTTTGGTAGTTTCGTTCTATTATCATCACTGCGTCTGAAGAGCTTTGTACTATAATCTATTTTTAGTGGAAATTAAGAAAAAAAAGGCCCATATTCTTAACATGCAACTAATCAGTTTCTGTTTTGAAAGAGTTTAACTTCAATTGGCACTATGAGAGGTAAAATGCAAATATCTTTGATAAGGGATATTTTGGCAAGACCAAGTAAATGTCTTTAAAAGAAAAATGGACGACGTCAGGAAAGTGGTCGTCAGAATAGTTAACTTCATGATATCGAACGGTTGAATCACCGTCAGTTCCAAGAATGACTAAAGCCTTTGCACCCAGATTATAATGACGTTACATTTTATGCAGAAGTAAGATGGCTGACCCGTGCCAAAATGTTGAAAATAGTGTTTGATTTGCAGCAAGAAATACAATCAGTCCTTGCAGGCAAGTCAATAAGTATCCCAGAGTTTGAAGACAAAGAGTGAGTTTGCGACTTTGCCTTTCTGGCCAATATAACTCTAAATGACGTCAATACACGTCGACAAGGGAAAGATCAATTAATTAATAAGATGTATGATCATATTTCTGCATTTCAAATGAAACTTGGTCTTTGGTAACAACATCTGAGGACAAAACACTTAACTCACCTTCCTACATTGTCATGGCAACCAGACGTCACACAGGAGGCGGCGGAGCAATACGCTTCTTTGAAAACTGACTTGAACGTTGAATTTGAAAACCGATTTCAGGAGTAAAAAAAACCCACATGATGTGCTTTTTTTTGTGTGCATTTGCAACGCCATTCGCGTTAGACGTAAATTTATAACCAGGAAGATTACAAATGGAACATTGTGAAATGTGTTGTGATACAAAGTTAAAGAAGAAATTTCATCAGGTTGGTTTGGAAGGATTCTATAACACTTATTTAGACAAGGTAAATATCCTGCGCTTTACAAATATGCTCTGTCGACGGTTTTGCTATTTATTGGAAACACGTATGCGTGTGAGCAGCTTTTAAGTCGTATGGATCATATAAAATCACAAGTGAGAACATAAATTACTGATTTCCATTTAGAAAACTGTTTTCTTGTAGCAACAAAATCTGTCGAGATAAATTTTGATGCACTTATTTCTGCAAAACAAAGTCAGTTGTCTCACTGCTAAATATTTTTAAATCGTCTAATAAATATGTTTGATTCTCAGTTATGTTTTATTTTATTCAACAAAAAAATAAATTTAAAAAAAATTAAACTGTTTCTTTGTGATTAAATTAAACCAGCCAAGCGTTTGACCACGATCTCACCTACTGAAAGCGACGAAGTGGACAAAGCTGTAGGACGCTTGCTTGTGGACTAAAATTTACAATTTAAAAAAAAAATTGGTGCATGACCCGGGAGGTAATATTATTTCTGAAAATTTGCCTGCCTGCTGAAAAGATTTGACACCCCTGCTCTATAGTATTTCTTATTTATCCCAATGTAGTGTTTCCTTCACTAATGCTTTAAAACCACTTACGACCATCTCATCCCTCCACCCACAAAATAATCCATCGAAACCTCAAACCAACTCTCTCCTATCATCACAATTTTCGTATAAACATCTTATTTTAAAAAAATAAAAAAATCGCCATCTCTTATAATTGACGATCCCAGTTCTTTCTCCATCCCATCTATGTCCCAACATCTTATTATACTACACGCAAGGATTCAGTTTGTCTAGTCTCCTAGCTAAATGTATTGGTGTCTCGTTACTTCAAACTATTGACATCATTCAAACATACCCGTCTTATCGCCTTATTCTTCTGTTCCAACTTTCCATCCAGTCTTTTAATGTCCAACTAATGAATTTCTTTTACATGACCTTCAATTGAATCATCTTTTGTGTCAGATCGTTGCTTCCCTCCCCGTCAATATCTTAATGTTTCACATAAACAACAAACATCTCCCTGTTATCCCTTATCCCTAACCTCATCGGCTCCCACACCCATTGACCAATGAGCTATCCCATGAACCAACTCTTCTCCTTAACCTACCCGGCTCCCTCCCCGATTGACCACTGAGCTATCCCATGAACCAAGTCTTTTCCCTAACCTTACCTGCTCCCACACCCACTGACCACTGAGCTATCCCATGAATCAAGTCTTCTCCCTAACCTTACCTGCTCCCACACCCATTGACCACTGAGCTATCCCATGAACCAAGTCTAATCCCTAAACTACCCGGCTCCCACACCCATTGACCACTGAGCTATCCCATGAACCAAGTCTTCTCACTAACCTTACCTGCTCCCACACCCAGTGAACTATGACATGAACTGAGTCTTATCCTCAAACCAAAATACTTCATGTTAACCACACAAACATCACAGTATCCATAGAATAGAAGCCACGGTATTTCGCCCGGTGTTTTCCAACCTGTTGACCCCACGCGTCTTCAATGCTTTAAAAAAAGTATTTGTCTCCCTAGGCCACCAACGTCTCCCAGTGGTCGAGTTATAAAAGTATTTGTCTCCCTAGGCCACCCACATCTCCCAGTGGTAGAGTTATAAAAGTATTTGTCTCCCTAGGCCACCCACGTCTCCCAGTGGTAGAGTTATAAGAGTCTTTGTTTCCCTAGGCCACCCAAGTCTCCCAGTGGTAGAGTTATAAATTTTTGTGTCTCCCTAGGCCACCCAAGTCTCCCAGTGGTAGAGTTATAAATTTTTTTGTCTCCCTAGGCCACCCAAGTCTCCCAGTGGTAGAGTTGAAAAAGTTAATCTTTATGATGACGTATGGAATGTTTGCCTCTAAATTTCGCGATTTATTTAGGTCGTCATAGACAACGCTGTAGCTCACATAGACAACGCTGTAGCTCACATAGACAACGCTGTAGCTCACATAGACAACGCTGTAGCTCACATAGACAACGCTGTAGCTCACATAGACAACGCTGTAGCTCACATAGACAACGCTGTAGCTCACATAGACAACGCTGTAGCTCACACACTTAAGTAAGTAAAATAAACTAGTACTGCAATAAACAAACAATAACAATGGTTATAATTAAACAGTGTCATCCTCCCTCACTTTTTTCCATGAAAAACCACCTATTTAAATACAGGTGCTGTCTCAAAGACTAAATCAACCCCCCTCCCCACATTAAAAAAACAACAACCAGCAAATCACCCATTGTCATAGACAAAACCACCCAAATCCTTACAACGGACATTCTATTGATCTTAACTCGCTTCCACGATATGTGTACGTGGCCGAGTGGTGTGACGGACAGTTTTAAATATTTAATTAGAAACTCAAGAAACTCAGGTCCTGACAACTTGGAGTGATTCACAGTTTATCCAAAGCATAACAATCATACGATAATTCTGTATTGTATAGGTTATTTAATAAACTGACCTCAGGCTACTGAAATGACCTCGGTCTACTGGAATGACCTCAGCCTACTGAAATGACTTCAGCTTACTGAAATGACCGCCTACTGAAATGACCTCGGCCTACTGAAATGACTTTAGTCTACTGAAATCACCTCAACCTACTTAAATGACCTCAGCCTACTGAAATGACCTCATCCTACTAATACGAATAATACTTATAGAGCGATAGAGGATTTCACTAACGTCTTAAGAATCTTCTCCTAATGGATTGCCCTAAGCTGTACATGATTCTCTCCCGACCGCTTTTAAAAATTTTACCCTCTCTGAAATGTTGAAACATTGAAAACAATATCATTTAAGTGTCGTGTTGACATCTAAGTTTCTAATGCGATGGAACAATTTCAGTTTGTTCGGTTTAAAACAAAAAATCGATCTCCTCCTCTATGGAATCATTAGTTCTTATTTTTGATCCAACATTTTAGGATTGTCTCACATGTTTAACCCCCCAACTTCCACGATGGGTTTGTTCTTGTTAAAGTAAGTCCGCAGTAGGACAATGAGAAGAACAAAAACAAATTAGTTAAATGTTAGGAGGTAAATGTATTTAAGAACTGTAACAACGTTAAGTTATAGTCATTTTTACATTAAATTTACTTTATTAAAAATGTCCCTGATCTGATCACCAGCCAAAAATGCAAACCTGTCAGTCTCTTGATCAAAATCAATGTCTTTAAAACCGTATCACTTTCAACTGATAGTTCAGCCAGATAGACTGTCTCATGGTGGATCGTAAGTAGTTCTTGATAAGCATTAGTTTAGAAGAGATCCGCTCACATGAAGCCACATGCACACAGATCATAGGAAACAGTTGAAGGCTTAGCGAGAGTATTGGAAGATATTCTAGGAAGTCCCATTCAGTTATGAATTTCGAAACATCAAATACTGACCACTCCATGACTTTGTGAAATTCAATATCAGCTGCTTTTGTGTGCCTTCTAAGCCTTAGATTCTTTTGAAAGTTCATCCTCTGATAACTCATCATAGGATGAGGTTAATTATGGAACGGAAACCAATAACTCTTCTTCACTTGTTGATAGTAGACCCTTAGGTGTCTTCTCGCAAAGAGAGTCCAGGATCTATGGATGTTTCTCCTGCAATGTTCTTTTTAAACCTTAATCTTCTCTCTACAGAAAATCCATAGAGGGCTAATTTTTAAAATTAACTTTTCAATAGCATGTTCAACCAAGTGACAGGGATTCTCGGGCAGAAACAATCTTAAAACTTCTAGGTTGGTCACCAGTTTGTCAAGAGCAAATATTTTATTCTGTCGATTCTGCTGTGCAGCATTAATTTCCTCAAGTAGATCAGCCCAAGTTAAAGGTAGCAGAGAAACGTGACATCACAGACATCATGTACAAGACCTTCTGCTGTATTAAGAGCAAATATTTTATTCTGTCGATTCTGCTGTGCAGCATTAATTTCCTCAAGTAGATCAGCCCAAGTTAAAGGTAGCAGAGAAACGTGACATCACAGACATCATGTACAAGACCTTCTGCTGTATGGCAATCGTGCTCAAAATGTTAAAGGGCGGTGCTAGTGACGAAACGGCGAAAATATTAATTTTTCAAAATTTCTGGGTGTGGATAAATTTGGTTTTCAAACCCCTTTATAGATTTAAATAAATTGTTAAAAGACATTAGACAATTTTATTTTGTAAAATATTAATTTGTTAAGCGTATTAATTGGTAAAAATTCATTTTTTTAAATGTTTCTAATTTTTATCGATTTGATTCATGTACTTAGAATCGTCCGACCACATCGTATTTGGTATCAAAGGAAAGCTTTATTTCTCACAAATTAAATAAATTTAGCATCCTGTCACTGTCGAAAGTTACCGAACACTGCTATCGGCGTTGAATCATGGTCTTACGGATTTTTATCTGACCTAATCATAGGGTCACCTTATTTCTGACGCGGCAACCTTGAACTTTTAATAAATGCATTTGGATTGGTTACATGTGTGGTGTGGAAAATTTACGTGTGATCGGTTGTCCTTTTATAAAACTCGTTTAGGCTGAGCAGTGTGTGCTCTGTAAATATGCACCCCCTAGTTACACCACTGATTGGATACATTCGTGGTTTTAAAACGAAGTATTTTTAAAGTATCCGCGGTCAGAGCAATGAATACAGCTATCTTGAGCTGTTAAGAATGCCCCCCCCCCCTTTGATAACCTACATAAACTAAAAACCATTACAAATAGAAAGCTGTGACCTGATGTATTACCGCCGACATTTTTTTTTCCTTACTACGCTTTCACGCAATGTTAAACCGCCTAATAAAATCATTTCAAGATATTCGTATGCTATGTACACGCTTCCGAAAAATCTCCGTGGTCAAATCACATTGAGATAAACACGCACTCTGGTATGAAGGTAATAGCTGCACTCTGATATGAAGGTAATATCTAACGTTTATTTTGAAGGTAATATCTATTTCGTGTATCTGCCCTGTCGTCTCGATCTCGACTCATTTAAATAAAGCTACAAATGTATAGCTTTCGATTCGCCCCACCCCATTTCTCCTCTCCCCCCCCCCCCTTTCCCCCAACCCCAAGTGTCTCACCAATACCTTTGAATTGAGACAGTTCAATTGAAATTGAAAATTTTTTAATGCTGTTCATGATTCGAAAAAAAAAAAAAAAAAAAGGCTTGCACGACGCAATGGCGGATCGAAATAAAAATGAGAGGATTAAAAAAAACAAACAAACAAGCAAGGGGTTGGGGCTAAAGAGTGCGGTAGTTAATAAGTGGGACAGACGGCAATCAGGTGAAAGGAAATGAGCCAAACAAAGTATATGAAAACCTAGGAAAAAAGACGCTCTATACATCGAACGTGTCGGCAAGAAGCCTTCTTCGGCAAACAGAAAAAAAAAAACGCAGCAAAGACAAAATAAAATGAAATAACACTTAGCTGCACTTTAGTATCTGAGAGGTCAGCAAGAGGAAAGATAAAGAGTATGGTAGACATTTTAAGAATCCAATTTTTAAATCCATCTTCTTATGTTTAATACAAACACACAGACACACACATATCGAAATTAATTCAACAACCCTTAACAACTAAGTTGCTCGTATAAATCCTTCATAAAATGTATTATCGAACAATGGGGGGGGGGGGGGGGGGGGCAAAAATATTAAAAAAAAACACAAAAAAAACCCACACGGTGAAAAAACACAAAAACCCCCCCCCCCCCCCCCCCCCCCCCTGGGGGGGGGGGGGGGGGGGCTGACAATTTATCAAAACATGCATACAAGAAACGCACGTTGTAAGAATCCCAATTAGCCCCCCCCCCCTCCCCCTTCCCAGGCTCGTAAACGCATATTTGTTCAAACTAATAAACTATATTAATAGTCTAATGACCGACCCGCTTGTACACCTCTGATTTATTTCACCAATTAGTTCCGAGAAACACAAGAACATTTTTCGCACCAAGCGCGCTCTCGATATCAATTGTTTGAAAAAAAGAATCTCATTTAGCTCAGTTATCTCAAATTTTATTTCGAGAAATCAGTGTCATCATCATATTTCCTTCATCTTCCCCAAGATAGCAACGTTCAAAGAATGTGTCATCAACGGCAACAAGGCTATGTGCCAAGTTTTATCTCGATAGGTTGACGGAAATCGGGTCACTTAGGCGTTCGAAGATTTTGCCAGCCAGCAGTTAGAAAGAAACACTCGCGAAAAGCAACGTCAAGATAAAGGATTTAATAAATCTATAAATAAAGAGTTCTAGCTCACCAAACATTGGCGACAACAATGCGTGAACTTCCCATGGACTAGTTCTAGCTCACCAAACATTGGCGACAACAATGCGTGAACTTCCCATCTGCTAGTTCTAGCTCACCAAACATTGGCGACAACAATGCGTGAACTTCCCATCTACTAGTTCTAGCTCACCAAACATTGGCGACAACAATGCGTGAACTTCCCATGTACTAGTTATAGCCCGCCAAACATTGGCGACAGCAATTTCATTTAAAAAAAAAAAAAATATTACGCACCCAAACGCAGTTGAGTCCTTTAAAAAAAATATTTTGCCGGCTATCCGGAAATGGAAACATTCACACCACAAGCAAGCTATATATATAAGAACATAACGCCAAAGAACCGATAAGATTTAAGTACGTTCGGATTCCTAAAAACAATCATAGTTATTTTCTATTATTTTACGGAAATCAAATCAATTTAGATGCGAAAAAATATGTTAAAGTCACTTGTATTTTTCGTAAAAGTTTAATTATTATTATTATAAATTACAAATACATTTAAAGTATCAACTTAGGAACTATTTTAAGCATTGTATCCGAATGTAAAAGTTATGAGAAACATTATTTATCAAAATATTATGATATAAGAATTGTATCTTAATCACATTTATCGGGAAAACTCAAACATCTATTCTTAGTACGTATGTTAGTGCGTTGTAAATATTGCGAACAAAAGATAAAATTAATTTGATCTAAATAATTACGCAAATGACGTCATAGCGCGATTGCTTATTTGAGCTACAGCTCTAGGTTTCTTTGATGTTATAACCGTGCGTTATAAAACTGTTACTTTATTTTCCACCTTCTTAAAAGTAAAATTATTAAAAATTGTTAAAATTTTCAAAAAAATAAATAAAAACTTTAGCTTTGTCTTTTTAACATTTAATCAGATTTTACTTTTATTCTTTCTAAAAGCATTCACTAATTCACTTATCACTCATCCAAATAAGAACAAAGCATGTGAAAAGGAAAAAAATATGTTTTTTATAAGCAAGGGGGTTAAAATATCGTGGATTTTTTTTTAAAAACTCTGTTTGGTTTCAAGGGGGGGGGTGGGTGGGGGGGAGAGTAATACGATAGTTTCATTGGCCCAAGGCAGCACAAGATACGCCTCAGAATAAATTTGACAAATAATTTACCTTCTTATGTATATATTTATATAACTAGAGTGTGCACAATTTTACATGACGTTATCTTTAAATCCAATGATATTACTGTTGTAAAAAAAATAAATAATATATTCTAATTTTATAAATTAAGAACATCAATGGCGCTAACAAACATAAGTACATTTACACAATTGTACCCATGAATATCAAAATCTATTAATTTTACACGAGCGAAAATGTAATTTTAAAAAAAGAAATAAGTTAAGACTTCTTTAGATAGATAGATAGATAGATAGATAGATAGATAGATAGATAGATAGATAGATAGATAGATAGATAGATAGATAGATAGATAGATAGATAGATAGATAAATAGATAGATAGATAGATAGATAGATAGATAGATAG